>JAJLRB010001474.1:0-108989 GCA_020976825.1 Odocoileus hemionus | reverse complement strand
TCCAGAGCCATCCCCCGTTCCCCATCAAACACGACCTGAGGCTTGACTCCCTTTAGGCAACTCCAGAGGTTCCCCGAGAACAACGGGCCAAGTCTAGAGGAGTACCAAGTTCAGCAGAGCAACTCGAGGACTGCTCCGTGTACCCAAATTGCCTCGAGATGAGAGCTGATTCCCTGGCTTAGACTCAAGACGTAGGCCACCTTTCCACAAGCCCCTCAAGAGGAGGCTTCTCTCAGCAATAGGTATGAGGGAGGGACCCTGAGATTGCTGCCTCAATGGGCATATACACCGAGAAGCCCTGACTCGAAAGGAGGCCGGGTTTCCTTGCAGTGGCTTGAATACAGTCTAGTCTTTCATCTCACAAGCTGAAGGGATGTCTGCACCACCTGTGGAGTCCCTAGAGAAAGCCCTAGGTCCCCCGACTCCTTTCGACGGAATGCCTCACATGCCTCTGACACCTCGAGAGGCACGCAGAGCTCACTGCTTCAAAATTTGACGGAGCCTGACTCCTCTTGAACATTGACAGGAATCCCAGTATCCCTGTGGCTACTGGAAAGGGACCCTGGGTCTCCCGACTCACCTCGAGAAGCGTCCCTTTTGCCCTGCCAAGCCTCGAAGAGACTCCTGAGGTGTCCCTCGTAACTCGACAGGAGTCCTGACTTCGTTGAACAAACACGAGGTTGAAGGGCCATCCCCGCCGTAAGTCGAGAATGTACCCCAGGTCCCCGCCGCAACTCGAGAAAAACCATGAGACTTCCCCCTCCAAGCGAGATGAGGCCCGATTCCCCTGCACTGCATGCAGAGCAATTCCGTGAGCCCCCTGAAACATGTCAGGAGCCTCGACTTGCTTGATGGATGTCGAGACAGTCCGCAAAAACACTGTCACAAGTAGAGAGGGGACCCTGAGGTCACACCAGCATCGCGAAGGAGCTCCATGGGCCCCAAATCAACTCGAGATGAGGCCCGCTTCCCCTGCATTGACTCCAGAGCCATCCCCCGTTCCCATCAAACACGACCTGAGGCTTGACTCCCTTTAGGCAACTCCAGAGGTTCCCCGAGAACAACGGGCCAAGTCTAGAGGAGTACCAAGTTCAGCAGAGCAACTCGAGGACTGCTCCGTGTACCCCAAATTGCCTCGAGATGAGAGCTGATTCCCTGGCTTAGACTCAAGACGTAGGCCACCTTTCCACAAGCCCCTCAAGAGGAGGCTTCTCTCAGCAATAGGTATGAGGGAGGGACCCTGAGATTGCTGCCTCAATGGGCATATACACCGAGAAGCCCTGACTCGAAAGGAGGCCGGGTTTCCTTGCAGTGGCTTGAATACAGTCTAGTCTTTCATCTCACAAGGTGAAGGGATGTCTGCACCACCTGTGGAGTCCCTAGAGAAAGCCCTAGGTCCCCGACTCCTTTCGACGGAATGCCTCACATGCCTCTGACACCTCGAGAGGCACGCAGAGCTCACTGCTTCAAAATTTGACGGAGCCTGACTCCTCTTGAACATTGACAGGAATCCCAGTATCCCTGTGGCTACTGGAAAGGGACCCTGGGTCTCCCGACTCACCTCGAGAAGCGTCCCTTTTGCCCTGCCAAGCCTCGAAGAGACTCCTGAGGTGTCCCTCGTAACTCGACAGGAGTCCTGACTTCGTTGAACAAACACGAGGGTTGAAGGGCCATCCCCGCCGTAAGTCGAGAATGTACCCCAGGTCCCCGCCGCAACTCGAGAAAAACCATGAGACTTCCCCCTCCAAGCGAGATGAGGCCCGATTCCCCTGCACTGCATGCAGAGCAATTCCGTGAGCCCCCTGAAACATGTCAGGAGCCTCGACTTGCTTGATGGATGTCGAGACAGTCCGCAAAAAAACACACTGTCACAAGTAGAGAGGGACCCTGAGGTCACACCAGCATCGCGAAGGAGCTCCATGGGCCCCAAATCAACTCGAGATGAGGCCCGCTTCCCCTGCATTGACTCCAGAGCCATCCCCCGTTCCCCATCAAACACGACCTGAGGCTTGACTCCCTTTAGGCAACTCCAGAGGTTCCCCGAGAACAACGGGCCAAGTCTAGAGGAGTACCAAGTTCAGCAGAGCAACTCGAGGACTGCTCCGTGTACCCCAAAATTGCCTCGAGATGAGAGCTGATTCCCTGGCTTAGACTCAAGACGTAGGCCACCTTTCCACAAGCCCCTCAAGAGGAGGCTTCTCTCAGCAATAGGTATGAGGGAGGGACCCTGAGATTGCTGCCTCAATGGGCATATACACCGAGAAGCCCTGACTCGAAAGGAGGCCGGGTTTCCTTGCAGTGGCTTGAATACAGTCTAGTCTTTCATTCATCTCACAAGGTGAAGGGATGTCTGCACCCACCTGTGGAGTCCCTAGAGAAAGCCCTAGGTCCCCGACTCCTTTCGACGGAATGCCTCACATGCCTCTGACACCTCGAGAGGCACGCAGAGCTCACTGCTTCAAAATTTGACGGAGCCTGACTCCTCTTGAACATTGACAGGAATCCCAGTATCCCTGTGGCTACTGGAAAGGGACCCTGGGTCTCCCGACTCACCTCGAGAAGCGTCCTTTTGCCCTGCCAAGCCTCGAAGAGACTCCTGAGGTGTCCCTCGTAACTCGACAGGAGTCCTGACTTCGTTGAACAAACACGAGGGTTGAAGGGCCATCCATCCCCGCCGTAAGTCGAGAATGTACCCCAGGTCCCCGCCGCAACTCGAGAAAAAAAAACCATGAGACTTCCCCCTCCAAGCGAGATGAGGCCCGATTCCCCTGCACTGCATGCAGAGCAATTCCCGTGAGCCCCCTGAAACATGTCAGGAGCCTCGACTTGCTTGATGGATGTCGAGACAGTCCGCAAAAAAAAACACTGTCACAAGTAGAGAGGGACCCTGAGGTCACACCAGCATCGCGAAGGAGCTCCATGGGCCCCAAATCAACTCGAGATGAGGCCCGCTTCCCCTGCATTGACTCCAGAGCCATCCCCCGTTCCCCATCAAACACGACCTGAGGCTTGACTCCCTTTTAGGCAACTCCAGAGGTTCCCCGAGAACAACGGGCCAAGTCTAGAGGAGAGTACCAAGTTCAGCAGAGCAACTCGAGGACTGCTCCGTGTACCCCAAATTGCCTCGAGATGAGAGCTGATTCCCTGGCTTAGACTCAAAACGTAGGCCACCTTTCCACAAGCCCCTCAAGAGGAGGCTTCTCTCAGCAATAGGTATGAGGGAGGGGACCTGAGATTGCTGCCTCAATGGGCATATACACCGAGAAGCCCTGACTCGAAAGGAGGCCGGCTTTCCTTGCAGTGGCTTGAATACAGTCTAGTCTTCATCTCACAAAGTGAAGGGATGTCTGCACCACCTGTGGAGTCCCTAGAGAAAGCCCTAGGTCCCCGACTCCTTTCGACGGAATGCCTCACACATGCCTCTGACACCTCGAGAGGCACGCAGAGCTCACTGCTTCAAAATTGACGGAGCCTGACTCCTCTTGAACATTGACAGGAATCCCAGTATCCCTGTGGCTACTGGAAAGGGACCCTGGGTCTCCCGACTCACCTCGAGAAGCGTCCCTTTTGCCCTGCCAAGCCTCGAAGAGACTCCTGAGGTGTCCCTCGTAACTCGACAGGAGTCCTGACTTCGTTGAACAAACACGAGGGTTGAAGGGCCATCCCCGCCGTAAGTCGAGAATGTACCCCAGGTCCCCCGCCGCAACTCGAGAAAAACCATGAGACTTCCCCCTCCAAGCGAGATGAGGCCCGATTCCCTGCACTGCATGCAGAGCAATTCCGTGAGCCCCCTGAAACATGTCAGGAGCCTCGACTTGCTTGATGGATGTCGAGACAGTCCGCAAAAACACTGTCACAAGTAGAGAGGGACCCTGAGGTCACACCAGCATCGCGAAGGAGCTCCATGGGCCCCAAATCAACTCGAGATGAGGCCCGCTTCCCCTGCATTGACTCCAGAGCCATCCCCCGTTCCCCATCAAACACGACCTGAGGCTTGACTCCCTTTAGGCAACTCCAGAGGTTCCCCGAGAACAACGGGCCAAGTCTAGAGGAGTACCAAGTTCAGCAGAGCAACTCGAGGACTGCTCCGTGTACCCCAAATTGCCTCGAGATGAGAGCTGATTCCCTGGCTTAGACTCAAGACGTAGGCCACCTTTCCACAAGCCCCTCAAGAGGAGGCTTCTCTCAGCAATAGGTATGAGGGAGGGACCCTGAGATTGCTGCCTCAATGGGCATATACAGCGAGAAGCCCTGACTCGAAAGGAGGCCGGGTTTCCTTGCAGTGGCTTGAATACAGTCATCTTTTATCTCACAAGGTGAAGGGATGTCTGCACCACCTGTGGAGTCCCTAGAGAAAGCCCTAGGTCCCGACTCTTTTGACGGAATGCCTCACATGCCTCTGACACCTCGAGAGGCACGCAGAGCTCACTGCTTAAAAAATTGACGGAGCCTGACTCCTCTTGAACATTGACAGGAATCCCAGTATCCCTGTGGCTACTGGAAAGGGGACCTGGGTCTCCCGACTCACCTCGAGAAGCGTCCCTTTTTGCCCTGCCAAGCCTCGAAGAGACTCCTGAGGTGTCCCTCGTAACTCGACAGGAGTCCTGACTTCGTTGAACAAACACGAGGGTTGAAGGGCCATCCCCGCCGTAAGTCGAGAATGTACCCCAGGTCCCCGCCGCAACTCGAGAAAAACCATGAGACTTCCCCCTCCAAGCGAGATGAGGCCCGATTCCCCTGCACTGCATGCAGAGCAATTCCGTGAGCCCCCTGAAACATGTCAGGAGCCTCGACTTGCTTGATGGATGTGAAGACAGTACGCAAAAACACTGTCACAAGTAGAGAGGGACCCTGAGGTCACACCAGCATCGCGAAGGAGCTCCATGGGCCCCAAATCAACTCGAAATGAGGCCCGCTTCCCCTGCATTGACTCCAGAGCCATCCCCCATTCCCCATCAAACACGACCTGTGGCTTGACTCCCTTTAGGCAACTCCAGAGGTTCCCCGAGAACAAGTGCCAAAGTCTAGAGGAATACCAAGTTCAGCAGAGCAACTCGAGGACTGCTCCCTGTACCCAAATTGCCACGAGATGAGAGCTGATTCCCTGGCTTAGACTCAAGACGTAGGCCAACTTTTCCACAAGCCCCTCAAGAGGAGGCTTTTCTCAGCAATAGGTATGAGGGAGGGACCCTGAGATTTGCTGCCTCAAGGGGCATATACACCGAGAAGCCCTGACTCGAAAGGAAGCCGGGTTTCCTTGCAGTGGCTTGAATACAGTCTAGTCTTTCATCTCACAAGTTGAAGGGATGTCTGCACCACCTGTGGAGTCCCTAGAGAAAGCCCTAGGTCCCCGACTCCTTTCGACGGAATGCCTCACATGCCTCTGACACCTGGAGAGGCACGCAGAGCTCACTGCTTCAAAATTTGACGGAGCCTGACTCCTCTTGAACATTGACAGGAATCCCAGTATCCCTGTGGCTACTGGAAAGGGCCCCTGGGTCTCCCGCCTCACTTCGAGAAGCGTCCCTTTTGCCCTGCCAAGCCTCGAAGAAATTCCTGTGGTGTCCCCGTAAACTCGACAGGAGTCCTGACTTCGTTGAACAAACACAAGGTTTGAAGGGCCATCCCCACCGTTACTCGAGAATGTACCCCAGGTCCCCGCCGCAACTCGTGAAAAACCATGAGACTTCCCCCTCCAAGCGAGATGAGGCCCGATTCCCCTGCACTGCATGCAGAGCAATTCCGTGAGCCCCCTGAAACATATCAGGAGCCTCGACTTGCTTGATGGATGTCGAGACAGTCCACAAAACACTGTCACAAGAAGAGAGGGACACTGAGGTCACACCAGCATCGCGAAAGAGCTCCATGGGCCCCAAATCAACTCGAGATGAGGCCCGCTTCCCCTGCATTGACTCCAGAGACATCACCCATTCCAGATCAAACACGACCTGAGGCTTGACTCCCTTTAGGCAACTCCAGAGGTTCCCCGAGTAAAAGGGCCAAGTCTAGAGGAATACCAAGTTCAGCACAGCAACTCGAGGAATCCTCTCTGTACCCCAAATTTGCCTCGAGATGAGAGCTAATTCCCTGGCTTAGACTCAAAACGAAGGCCAACTTTCCACAAGCCCCTTAAGAGGAGGCTTCTTCCAGCAATAGGTATGAGGGAGGGGCCCTGAGTTTGCTGCCTCAATTGGCATATACACCGAGAATCCCTGACTCGAAAGGAGGCCGGGTTTCCTTGCAGTGTGCTTGAATACAGTCTAGTCTTTCATCTCCCAAGGTGAAGGGATGTCTGCATCCCCTGTGGAGTCCCTAGTGAAAACCCTAGTTCCCCGAATCCTTTCGACGGAATGCCTCACTTGCCTCTGACACCTCGAGAGGCACGCAGAGCTCACTGCTTCAAAAGGTGATGGAGCCTGACTCCTTTTGAACATTGACAGGAATCCCAGTGTCCCTGTGGCTCCTGGAAAGGGCCACTGGGTCTCCTGACTCACCTCGAGAAGCGTCCCTTTTGCCCTGCCAAGCCTCGTAGAGATTCCTGAGTGTCCCTTGTAACTCGATAGGAGGCCTGACTTCGATGAACAATCACGAGGGTTGAAAGGGCCATCCCCGCCGTAACTCGAGAATGTAACCCAGGTCCCCGCTGCAACTCGAGAAAAAACCATGAGACTTCCCCTTCAAGCGAGATGAGGCCCGATTCCCCTGCACTGCATGCAGAGCAATTCCGTGAGCCCCAAGAAACATGTCAGGAGCCTCGACTTGCTTGATGGATGTCGAGACAGTCCGCAAGAACACACTGTCACAGGTAGAGAGGGACCCGGAGGTCACACCCAGCATCGTGAAAGAGCTCCATGGGCCCCAAATCAATTCCATATGAGGCCCGCTTCCCCTGCATTGACTCCAGAGCCATCCCCCGTTCCCCATTAAACACGACCAGTGGCTTGACTCCCTTTAGGCAACTCCAGAGGTTCCCCGAGAACAAGTGCCAAGTCTAGACGAATACCAATTTCAGCAGAGCAGCACGAGGAATGCTCCCTGTATCCCCAATTGCCTCGAGATGAGAGCTAATTCCCTGGCTTAGACTCAAAACATAGACCAACTTTCCGCAAGCCCCTCAAGAGGAGGCTTCTCTCAGCAATAGGTTTGAGGGAGGGGCCCTGAGTTTGCTGCCTCAAGTGGCATATACACCGAGAAGCCCTGACTCGAAAGGAGGCTGGGTTTTCTTGCAGTGTCTTGAATACGGGCTCATCTTTCATCTCCTAAGATGAAGGGATGTCTGCATCCCCTGTGGAGTCCCTAGTGAAAGCCCTAGGTCCCCGACTCCATTCGACAGAATGCCTCACATTCCTCTGACACATAGAGAGGCACGCAGAGCTCACTGCTTCAAAAGGTGACGGTGCCTGACTCCTCTTGAACATTGACAGGAATCCCAGTATCACTGTGGCTACTGGAAAGGGCCCCTGGGTTTCCCGCCTCACCTCGAGAAGCGTCCCTTTTGCCCTGCCAAGCCTCGAAGAGGTTCCTGAGGTGTCCCCCGTAACTCGACAGGAGTCCTGACTTCGCTGAACAAACACAAGGTTTGAAAGGCCATCCCCGCCGTTAATCGAGAATATATCCCAGGTCCTCGTCGCAACTCATGAAAAACCATGAGACTCCCCCCTCCAAGCGAGATGAGGCCCGATTCCCATGCACTTCATGCAGAGCAATTCCTTGAACCCCCTGAAACATGTCAGGAGCCTCGATTTGCTTGATGGATCTCGAGACAATCCGCAAGAACACTGTCACAAGTAAGAGAGGGACACGGAGGTCACACCAGCATCATGAAAGAGCTCCATGTACCCCAAATCAATTGAGATGAGGCCCGTTTCCCCTGCATTGACTCCAGAGACATCCCCCATTCCCCATCAAACACGACCAGTGGCTTGACTCTCTTTAGGCAACTCCAGAGGTTCCCCGAGTAAAAGAGCCAAGTCTAGAGGAATACCAAGTTCAGCAGAGCACATCGAGAAATGCTCCCTGTACCCCAAATTGCCTCGAGATGAGAGCTAATTCCCTGGCTTAGACTCAAGATGTAGGCCAACTTTCCTCAAGCCCCTTAAGAGGAGGCTTCTCTCAGCAGAAGGTATGAGGGTGGGGCCTGAATTTGCTGCCTCAAGTGACATATACACCGAGAAGCCCTGACTCGAAAGGAGGACAGGTTTCCTTGCAGTGGCTTGAATACAGGCTCATCTTTCATCTCACAAGGTGAGGGGATGTCTGCATACCCTGTGGAATCCCTAGAGAAAGCCCTAGGTCCCCGACTCCTTTCGAAGAAATGCCTCACATGCCTCTGACACGTCGAGAGGCACGAAGAGCTCACTGCGACAAAAGGTGACGGTGCCTGACTCTTATTGAACATTGAGGGAAATACCAGTATCCCTGTGGCTACTGAAAAGGGCCCCTAGGTCTACCACCTCACCCTGAGAAGCGTCCCTTTTGCCCTGCCAAGCCTCAAGGAGATTCCTGAGGTGTCCTTCGTAACTCGACAGGAGTCCTGACGTCGCTGAAAAAACACGAGGGTTGTAGTGCCATCCCCGCTGTAAGTCGAGAATGTACCCCAGGTCCCCGCCGCAACTCAAGAAAAACCATGAGACTTCCCCCTCCAAGAGAGATGAGGCCTGATTCCCCTGAACTGCATGCAGAGCAATTCCGTGAGCCGAATAAAACTTGTCAGGAGCCTCGACTTGCTTGATGGATCTCGAGAAAATACGCAATAACACTGTCACAAGTAGAGTGGGACCCTGAGGTCACACCAGTATCGCGAAGGAACTCCATGTACCCCAAATAAACTCGAGATGAGGCCCGCTTCCCCTGCATTGACACCAGAGCCATCCCCCTTTCCCCATCAAACAGGACCAGTGCCTTGACTCCCTTTAGGCAACTCCAGATATTCCCCGAGAACAACGTTCCAAGTCTAGAGTAATACCAAGTTCAGCAGAGCACCTCGAGGAATGCTCCGTGTACCTCAAATTGCCTGGAGATGAGAGCTGATTCCCTGGCTTAGACTCAAGAGGTAGGCCAACTATCCTCAAGCCCCACAAGAGGAGGCTTCTCTTAGCAGTAGATATGAGGAAGGGGCCCTGAGTTTGCGGCCTCAAGTGGCATATACACCGAGAAGCCCTGACTCGAAGGGAGGCCGAGTTTCCATGCAGTGGCTTGAATACAGGCTTATCTTTCATCTCACAATGTGAAGGGATGTCTGCATCCCCTGTGGAGACCCTAGAGAAAGCCCTAGGTCCCCGACTCCTTTCGACGGAATGCCTCATATGCCTCTGACACCTCGAGAGGCACGCAGACCTCACTGCTTCAAAAGGGGACGGTGCCTGACTCCTCTTGAACATTGACGGAAATCCCAGTATACCTCTGGCTACTGGGAAAGGCCCCCTAGGTCTCCCGTCTCACCCTGAGAAGCGTCCATTTTGCCCTGCCAAGCCTCGAAGAGATTCCTGAGGTGTCCCTCATAACGCGACAGGAGTTCTGACGTCGCTGAACAAACACGAGGGTTGTAAGGCCCTCCTCGCCATAAATCGAGAATGCACCCCAGGTCCCCGCCGCAACTCAAGAAAAACCATGAGACTTCCCCCTCCAAGCGAGATGAGGCCCGTTTCCCCTGCACTGCATGCAGAGCAATTCCGTGAGCCCAGTGAAACTTGTCAGGAGCCTCGACTTGCTTGGTGGATTTCGAGAAAATATGCAATAACACTGTCAGAAGTAGAGAGGGACCCTGCGGTCACACCAGCATCGTGAAGGAGTTGCATGAAACACAAATCAACTCGAGATGAGGCCCGGTTCCGCTGCATTGACTCCAGAGCCATCCCCCTTTCACCATCAAACAGGACCAGTGGCTTGACTCCCTTTAGGCAACTCCAGATATTCCCCGAGAACAACGTTCCAAGTCTAGAGTAATACCAAGTTCAGCAGAGCACCTCGAGGAATGCTCCATGTACCACAAATTGCCTCGAGATGAGAGCTGATTCCCTGGCTTAGACTCAAGACGCAGGCCAACTATCCACAAGCCCCTCAAGAGGAGGCTTCTCTTAGCAGTATATATGACGGAGGGGCCCTGAGTTTGCGGCCTCAAATGGCATATACACCAAGAAGCCCTGACTCTCAAGGAGGCCGGGTTTTCTTGCAGTGGCTTGCATACAGGCACATCTTTCATATCACAAGGTAAAGCGACGTTTGCATCCTATGTGGAGTCCCTAGAGAAAGCCCTACGTCCCGACTCCTTTCGACGGAATGCCTCACATGCCTCTGACACCTCAAGAGGCAGGCAGAGCTCACTGCTTCAAAAGGTGACGGTGCCTGACTCCTCTTGAACATTGAGAGGAATCCCAGAATCCCTGTGGGTATTGGAAAGGGACCCTGGGTCTCCCGCCTCACATCGAGAATCGTCCCTTTTCCCCTGCCAAGCCTCGAAGAGATTACTGAGGTGGCCCTCGTAACTCGACAGGAGTCCTGACGTCGCTGAACAAACACGAGGGTTGAAGGGCTATCCCTGATGTAACTCGAGAATGTACCCCAGGTCCCCACCGCAACTCGAGAAAAAGCATGAGACTTCCCCCTCCAAGCAAGATAAGTCCCGATTCCCCTGCACTGCATGCAGAGCAATTCTGTGAGCCCCATGAAACATGTCAGGAGCCTCGACTTGCTTGATGGATCTCGCGACAATCCGCAAGAACACTGTCACAAGTAGAGACGACCCTGAGATAAAACCAGCATCGCGAAGGAGCCCCAGGTACCCGAAATAAACTTGAGATGAGGCCCGCTTCCCCTGTATTGACTCCAGAGCCATCTCCCGGTCCCCATCAAACACGGCCAGTGGCTTAACTCCCTTTCGCAACTCCAGAGTTTCCCCGAAAACAGCGTGCCAAGTCTAGAGGAATACCAAGTTCAGCAGAGCACCTCGTGCAATGCTCCGTGAACCCTAAATAGCCTCGAGAGGAGAGCTAATTCCCTGGCTTAGACTCAAGACGTAGGCCAACTTTCCACAAGCCCCTTAAGAGGAGGCTTCTCCCAGCAACAGGTATTAGGGAGGGGCCATGAGTTTGCTGCCTCAATTGGCGTATACACCAAGAAGCCCTAACTCGAAAGGAGGTCAGGATTCCTTGCAGTGTCTTGAATACAGGCTCAACTTTCATCATACAAGGTGAAGGGATGTCTGCATCCCCTGTGGAGTCCCTAGAGAAATCCCTTGGTCCCCGACTCCTTTCGACGGAATGCCTCACATGCCTCTGACACCTCGAGAGGCACGCAGAGCTCACTGCTTCAAAAGGTGACGGTGCCTGACTCCTCTTGAACATTGACAGGAATCCCAGTATCCCTGTGGCTACTGGAAAGTGCCCCTGGGTCTCCCACCTCAACTCGAGAAGCATCCCTTTTGCCCTGTCAAGCCTCGAAGAGATTCCTGAGTGTCCCTCGTAACTCGACAGGAGGCCTGACTTTGCTAAACAAACACGAGGTTTGAAGGGCCATCCCCGCCGTAACTCGAGAATGTAACCCAGGTCCCCGCCGGAACTCCAGAAAAACCATGAGACTTCCCCCTTCAAGCGACATGAGGCCCGATTCCCCTGCACTGCATGCAGAGCAATTCCGTGAGACCCATGAAACATGTCAGGAGCCTCGACTTGCGTGATGGATCTCAAGACCATCTGCAAGAACACTGTCACAAGTAGAGACGGACCCTGATGTCACACCAGCATCACGAGGAGCTCCATGTACGCCAGATCCACGCGAGATGAGGCCCGCTTCCCCTGCATTGACTCCAGAGCCATCCTCAGTTCCCCATCAAAACGACCAGTGGCTTGACTCCCTATAGGCAACTCCAGAGGTTCCCCGAGAAAAACGTGCCAAGTTTATTGGAATACCAAACTCAGCCGAGCACCTCGAGCAATGCTCCATGTACCCCAAATTGCCACGAGATGAGAGCTGATTACCTGCCTTAGACTAAACGCGTAGGCCAAATTTACACAAGTCCCTCAAGTGGAGGCTTCTTTCAGCAGAAGGTATTAGGGAAGGGCCTGAAATTGCTGCCTCAAGTGGAATATACACTGAGAAATCCTGACTCGAAACTAGGCCAGGTTTCCTTGCACTGGCTTGAATACAGGCTCATCTTTCATCTCACAAGGTGAAGGGATGTCTGCATACCCTGTTGAATCCCAAGAGAAAGACCTAGGTCCCCGACTCCTTTCGAAGAAATGCCTCACATGACTCTGACACGTCGAGAGGCACGCAGAGCTCACTGCTTCAAAAGGTGATGGTGCCTGACTCCTCTTGAACATTGACGGGAATCCCAGTATCCCTGTGGCTACTGGAAAGGGCCCCTAGGTCTCCCGCCTCACATGAGAAGCGTCCCTTTTGCCCTGCCAAGCCTCGAAGAGATTCCTGAGGTGTCTCTCGTAACGCGACAGGAGTCCTGACGTCGCTGAACAAACACGAAGGTTGTAGGGCCATCCCCGCCGTAACTCGAGAATGTACCCCTGGTCCCCGACGCAACTCAAGAAAAACCATGAGACTTCCCCCTCCAAGCGAGATGAGGCCCGATTCCCCTGCACTGCATGCAGAGCAATTCCGTGAGCCCAATGAAACTTGTCAGGAGCCTCGACTGGCTTGATGGATCTCGAGAAAATAAGCAATAAAACTGTCACAAGTAGAGAGAGATCCTGAGGTCACACCAGCATCACGAAGGAGATCCACATACCCCAAATCAACTCAAGATAAGGCCCGCTTCCCGTGCATTGACTCCAGAGCCATCCCCATTTCCCCATCAAACAGGACCAGTGGCTTGACTACCTTTAGGCAACTCCAGATGTTCCCCGAGAACAACGTTCCAAGTCTAGAGGAATACCAAGTTCAGCAGAGCACCTTGAGGAATGCTCCGTGTACCACAAATTGCCTCGAGATGAGAGCTGATTCCCTGGCTTAGACTCAAGACGTAGGCCAACTATCAACAAGCCCCCCAAGAGGAGGCTTCTCTTAGCAGTAGATATGAGGGAGGGGCCTTGAGTTTGCTGTCTCAAGTGGCATATACACCGAGAAGCCCTGACTCTAAAGGAGGCCGGGTTTCCTTGCAGTGGCTTGAATACAGGCACGTCTTTCATATCACAAGGTAAAGGGACGTCTGCATCCTCTGTGGAGTCCCTAGAGAAAGCCCTAGAACCCCACTCCTTTCGACGGAATGCCTCACATGCATCTGACACCTCAAGAGGCACGCAGAGTCACTGCTTCAAAAGGTGACGGTGCCTGACTCCTCTTGAACATTGAGAGGGATCCCAGTATCCCTGTGGGTATTGGAAAGGGCCCCTGGGTCTCCCGCCTCACATAGAGAAGCGTCCCTTTTCCCCTGCCAAGCCTCGAAGAGATCCCGAGGTGGCCCTCGTAACTCGACAGGAGTCCTGACGTCGCTGAACAAACACGAGGGTTGAAGGGCCATCCCCGATGTAACTCGAGGATGTACCGCAGGTCCCTGCCGCAACTCGAGAACAAGCATGAGACTTTCCCCTCCAAGTAAGATGAGTCCTGATTCCCCAGCACTGCATGCAGAGCAATTCCGTGAGCCCCATGAAACATGTCAGGAGCCTCAACTTGCTTGATGGATCTCGCGACAATCCGCAAGAAAACTGTCACAAGTAGAGATGACCCTGAGATAAAACCAGCATCGCGAAGGAGCCCCAGGTACCCCAAATAAACTTGAGATGAGGCCCGCTTCCCCTGTATTGACTCCAGAGCCATCTCCCGGTCCCCATCAAACACGGCCAGTGGCTTGACTCCCTTTCGCAACTCCAGAGTTTCCCCGAGAACAGCGTGCCAAGTCTAGAGGAATACCAAGTTCAGCAGAGCACCTCGAGCAATGCTCCGTGAACCGTAAATAGCCTCGAGAGGAGAGCTAATTCCCTGGCTTAGACTCAAGACGTAGGCCAACTTTCCACAAGCCCCTTAAGAGGAGGCTTCTCCCAGCAACAGGTATTAGGGAGGGGCCCTGAGTTTGCTGCCTCAATTGGGGTATACACCGAGAAGCCCTAACTCGAAAGGATGTCAGGTTTCCTTGCAGTGTCTTGAATACAGGCTCAACTTTCATCATACAAGGTGAAGGGATGTCTGCATCCCCTGTGGAGTCCCTAGAGAAATCCCTTGGTCCCCGACTCCTTTCGATGGAATGCCTCACATGCCTCTGACACCTCGAGAGGCACGCAGAGCTCACTGCTTCAAAAGGTGACGGTGCCTGACTCCTATTGAACATTGACAGGAATCCCAGTATCTCTGTGGCTACTGGAAAGTGCCCCTGGGTCTCCCACCTCAACTCGAGAAGCATCCCTTTTGCCCTGTCAGGCCTCGAAGAGATTCCTGAGTGTCCCTCGTAACTCGACAGGAGGCCTGACTTCGCTGAACAAACACGAGATTTGAAGGGCCATCCCCGCCGTAACTCGAGAATGTAACACAGGTCCCCGCCGGAACTCCAGAAAAACCATGAGACTTCCCCCTCCAAGCGACATGAGGCCCGATTCCCCATCACTGCATGCAGAGCAATTCCGTGAGACCCATGAAACCTGTCAGGAGCCTCGACTTGCGTGATGGATCTCAAGACCATCTGCAAGAACACTGTCACAAGTATAGACGGACCCTGATGTCACACCAGCATCACGAGGAGCTCCATGTACGCCAGATCCACGCGAGATGAGGCCCGCTTCCCCTGCATTGACTCCAGAGCCATCCTCAGTTCCCCATCAAAACGACCAGTGGCTTGACTCCCTATAGGCAATTCCAGAGGTTCCCCAAGAAAAACGTGCCAAGTTTATTGGAATACCAAATTCAGCAGAGCACCTCGAGCAATGCTCCGTGTACCCCAAATTGCCACGAGATGAGAGCTGATTACCTGCCTTAGACTAAACACGTAGGCCAAATTTACACAAGTCCCTCAAGAGGAGGCTTCTCTCAGCAGAAGGTATGAGGGAGGGGCCTGAAATTGCTGCCTCAAGTGGCATATACACCGAGAAATCCTGACTCGAAACTAGGCCAGGTTTCCTTGCAGTGGCTTGAATACAGGCTCATCTTTCCTCGCACAAGGTGAAGGGATGTCTGCATTCCCTGTGGAATCCCTAGAGAAAGCCCTAGGTCCCCGACTCCTTTCGAAGAAATGCCTCACATGCCTCTGAACCCTCGAGAGGAACACCAGAGCTCACTGCTTAAAACGGTGACGGCGCCAGACTCTTCATGAACATTGACAGGAATCCCAGTATCCCTGGGGCTACTGGAAAGGGCCCCTAGGTCTACCGCCTCACTTCGAGAAGCGTCCCTTTTGCCCTGCCAAGCCTCGAAGAGATTCCTGAGGTGTCCCTCGTGACTCGACAGGAGTCCTGACGTTGGTGAACAAACACGAAGGTTGAAGGGCCATCCCCGCCGTTACTCGAGAATGCACCCCAGGTCCCTGCCGCAATTCGAGAAAAACAATGAGACTTCCCCCTCCAAGCGAGATGAGGCCCGATTTCCCTGCACTGCATGCAGAGCAATTCCGTGAGCCCCATGAAACATGTCAGGAGCCTCGACTGGCTTGATGGATTTCGAGACAATCCGCCAGAACACTGTCACAAGTAGAGAGGTACCCTGATGTCACACCAGCATCACAAAGGAGTTCCATGTACCACAAATCAACTCGAGATGAGGCCCTCTTCCCCTGCATTGACTCCAGAGCCATCACCCGTTCCCATCAAACAGGGGCAGTGGTTTGACTCCCTTTAGGCAACACCAGAGTTTCCCTGAGAACAACGTGCCAAGTCTAAAGGAATACCAAGTTCAGCAGAGCACCTCGAGGAATGCCCCTTGTATCCCAATTGCCTCGAGATGAGAGCTGATTCCCTGGCTTAGACTCAAGACGTAGGCCAACTTTCAATAAGCCCCCAAGAGGAGGCTTCTTTAGCAGTAGTAGGTATGAGGGAGGCCCTGAGTTTGCTGCTCAAGTGGCATATACACCGAGAAGCCCTGACTCGAAGGAAGGCCGGGTTTCCTTGCAGTGGCTTGAATACAGGTTCATCTTTCATCGCACAAGGTGAAGGGACGTCTGCATCCCCTGTTGAGTCCCTAGAGAAAGCCCTAGAACCGCCTCCTTTCGACGGAATGCCTCACATGCCTCTGTCACTTCGACAGTCATGCAGGGCTCACTGCTTCAAAAGGTGACGGTGCATGACTCCTCTTGAACATTGACAGGAATCCCAGTATCCCTGTGGGTACTGGAAAGCGCCCCTGGGTCTTCCGCCTCACCTCGAGAAGCGTCCCTTTTCCCTGCCAAGCCTCGAAGAGATTCCTGAGGTGGCCCTCGTAACTGAACAGGAGTCCTGACGTCGCTGAACAAACACAAGGGTTGAAGGGCCATCTCTGCCAAAAATCGAGAATGTACCCCAGGTCCCGGCCGCAATTCGAGATAAATCATGAGTCATCCCCCTCCAAGCGAGATGAGAACCGATTCCACTGAACTGCATGCAGAGCAATTCCGTGAGCCCCATGAAATTTGTCAGGAGCTTCGGCTTGCTTGATGGATCCCGCGACAATCCGCAAGAACACTGTCACAAGTAGAGATGGACCCTGAGGTGACACCAGCATCGCGAAGGAGCCCCATGTACCAATATCAACTCGAGATGAGGCCCGCTTCCCCTGCATTGATTCCATAGCCATCCCCCGGTTCCCCATCAAACACGGCCAGTGGCTTGACTCCCTTAGGCAAATCCTCAGGTTCCACGAGAACAACGTGCCAAGTCTAGAGGAATACCAAGTTCAGCAGAGCACCTCGAGGAATGCTCGGTGTAACCGTAAATAGCCTCAAGATGAGAGCTAATTCCCTATCTTAGACTCAGGACGTAGGCCAACTTTCCACAAGTCCTTCAAAAGGAGGCTTCTCCCAGCAACAGGTATTAGGGAGGGGCCCTGAGTTTCCTGCTGCCTCAATTGGGGTATACACCGAGAAACCCTAACTCGAAAGGAGGCAGGTTTCCTTGCAGTGTCTTGTGAATACAGGCTCAACTTCATCGCACAAGGTAAAGGGATGTCTGCATCCCCTGTGGAGTCCCTAGAGAAAGTGCTATGTCCCCGACTCCTTTCGACAGAATGCCTCACATGCTCTGACACCTCGAGAGGCACGCAGAGGTCACTGCTTCAAAAGGTGACGGTGCCAGACTCCTCTTGAACATTGACAGGAATTCCAGGATCTCTGTGGCTTCTTGAAAGTGCCCCTGGGTCTCCCACCTCACCTCGAGAAGCGTCCCTTTTGTTCTTCCAAGCCTGGAAGAGATTCCTGAGGTGGCCCTCGTAACTCGACAGGAGGCCTGACTTCGCTGAACAAACACGAGTTTTGAAGTGCCATCCCGCCGTAACTCAGAATGTACCCAGGTCCCCGCCGGAACGCGAGAAAAATCATGAGACATCCCCCTCCAAGCGAGATGAGGCCCGATTCCCCTGCACTGCATGGAGAACAATTGCGTGAGCCACATGAAACGAGTCAGGACCACGACTTGCTTGACGGATCTCGAGACAATCCGCAAGAACACTGTCACAAGTAGAGAGGGACCCTGAGGTCACACCAGCATCGCGAAGGAGCTCCATGTACTCAAAATCAACACGAGATGTGGCCCGCTTCCCCTGCATTGACTCCAGAGCCATCCCCATTTCCCCATCAATCAGGACCAGTGCTTTGACTTCCTTTAGGCAACTCCTGAGGTTCCCCGAGCACAACGTTCCAAGTCTAGAGGAATAGCAAGTTTAGCAGAGCACCTCGAGGAATGCTCCTTGTACACCAAATTGCCTTGAGATTAGAGCTGATTCGCTGGCTTAGACTCAAGACGTAGGCCAACGTTCCACAAGCCCCTCAAGAGGAGGATTCTCGCAGCAGTATGTATTAGGGAGGGGCCCTGAGTTTGCCGCCTCAAGTGGCATATAAACCGAGAAGCCCTGACTCGAAAGAAGGCCGTGTTTCCTTGCAGTGGCTTGAATACACGCTCATCTTTCATCTCACAAGGTGATGGGATGACTGCATCCCCTGTGGAGTCCCTAGAGAAAGCCCTAGGTTCCCGACTCCATTCGACGGAATGGTTCACATGCCTCTGACACCTCGAGAGTCAAGCATAGCTCACTGCTTCAAAATGTAAAGGTGCCTGACTCTTCTTGAACATTGACAGAAATCCCAGTATCCCTGTGGCTACTGGAAAGGGCACCTGGAATTCCTGCCTCACCTCGACAAACGTCCCTTTTGCCCTGCCAAGCCTCGAAGTGATTCCCAAGGTGTCCCTCGTAACTCGACAGGAGTCCTGACGTCGCTGAACAAACACGAGGTTTGAAGTGCCATCCCCGCCGTTTCTAGAGAATGCACCCCAGGTCCCCGCCGCAATTCGAGAAAAACCATGAGACTTCCCCCTCCAAGCGAGATGAGGCCCGATTCCCCTGCACTGCATGCAGAGCAATTCCGTGAGCCCCATGAAATTTGTCAGGAGCTTTGGCTTGCTTGATGGATCCCGCGACAATCCGCAAGAACACTGTCACAACTAGAGAGGGACCCTGAGGTGACACCAGCATCGCGAAGGAGCTCCATATACTCAAAATCAACTCAAGATGACTCCCGCTTCCACTGATTTGACTCCAGAGCCATTCCCCGTTCCCCATCAAGCACGACCAGTGGCTTGACTCTCTTAGGCAAATCCACAGGTTCCCCGAGAACAACGTGCCAAGTCTAGAGGAATACCAAGTTCAGCAGAGCATTTCGAGGAACGATCGGTGTACGCCAAATTGCCTCGAGATGAGAGCTGATTCCCTATCTTAGATTCAGGACGTAGGCCAACTTTCCACAAGCCCTTCAATAGGAGGCATCTCTCAGCAGTAGGTATGAGGGAGGGGCCCTGAGTTTGCTGCCTCAAGTGGCATATACACCGAGAATCCCTGACTCTAAAGGAGGCCGGGTTTCCTTGCAGTGCCGTGAATACAGGCTCATCTTTCATCGCACAAGGTAAAGGGATGTCTGCATCCCCTGTGGAGTCCCTAGAGAAAGCGCTAGGACCCCGACTCCTTTCGACAGAATGCCTCACATGCCTCTGACACCTCGTGAGTCACGCAGAGCTCACTGCTTCAAAAGGTGACGGCGCCTGAGTTCTTTTGATCATTGACAGGAATCCCAGTATCCCTGTGGTTACTGGAAAGTGCCCCTGGGTCTCCCGCCTCACCTCCAGAAGCGTCCCTATTGCCCTGCCAAGCCTCGAAGAGATTCCTGAGGTGTCTCTCGTAACTCAACAGGAATCCTGACGTTGCTGAACATACACGAGGTTTGAAGGGCCATCCAAACCGTTACTCGAGAATGTACCCTGGGTCCCGCCGCAACTCGAGAAAAACCATGAGACTTCCCCCTCCAAGAAAGATGAGGCCTGATTCCCCTGCACTGCATGCAGAGCAATTCCGTGAGCCCCATGAAACTTGTCAGGAGCATCGACTTGCTTTATGGATCTCGAAACAATCCGCAATAACACTGTCACACGTAGAGAGGGACCCTAGGTCACACCAGCATCTCGAAGGAGCTCCATGTACCCCAGATCAACTCGAGATGAGGCCCGCTTCTGCTGCATTGACTTCAGAGCCATGCCCCGTTCCCCATCAAACACGACCAGTGGCTTGACTCCCTTAGGCAACTCCAGAGGTTCTCCGAGAACAACGTGTCAAGTTTAGAGGAATAACAAGTTCAGCAGAGCAATTCGAGGAATGCTCGGTATACGCCAAATTGCCTCGTGATGAGAGCTGATTTCCTGGCTTAGACTCAAGACGTAGGCCAACTTTCCACAAGCCATTCAACAGGAGGCTTTTCTCAGCAGTAGGTATGAGGGAGGGGCCCTGAGTTTGCTGCCTCAAGTGGCATATACACCGAGAATCCCTGACTCGAAAGGAGCCTGGGTTTCCTTGCAGTGGCGTGAATACAGGCTCATCTTTCATCGCACAAGGTTAAGGGATCTCTGCATTCCCTGTGGAGTCCCTAGAGAAAGCCCTAGGTCCCCGACTCCTTTCACCAGAATGTCTCACATGCCTCTGAAACCTCGAGAGGAACGCAGAGCTCACTGCTTCAAAAGGTGATGGCGCCTGACTCTTCTTGAACATTGACAGGAATTCCAGTATCCCTGTGGCTATAGGAAAGGACCCCTGGGTCTCCCGCCTCACCTCGAGAAGCGTCACTTTTGCCCTGCCAAGCCTCGAAGAGATTCCTGAGGTGTCCCTCGTAACTCAACAGGAGTCCTGACGTCAGTGAACAAACACGATGGTTGAAGTGCCATCCCCGCCGTTACTAGAGAATGCACCCCAGGTCCCTGCCGCAATTCGAGAAAAACAATGAGACTTCCCCCTCCAAGCGAGTTGAGGCCCGATTCCCCTGCACTGCATGCAGAGCAATTCCATGAGCCCCATGAAACATGTCAGGAGCCCGACTTGCTTGATGGATCTCGAGACAATCCGCAAGAACACTGTCACAAGTAGAGAGGGACCCTGATGTCACACCAGCATACCGAAGGAGTTCCATGTACCACAAATCAACTCGAGATGAGGCCCGCTTCCCCTGCATTGACTCCAGAGCCATCCCCCGTTCCCATCAAACATGACCAGTGGTTTGACTCCCTTTAGGCAACTCCAGAGGTTCCCCGAGAACAAAGTGCCAAGTCTAGAGGAATACCAAGTTCAGCAGACCACCTCGAGTAATGCCCCTTTTATCCCAAATTACCTCGAGATGAGAGCTGATTCCCTGGCTTAGACTCAAGACGTAGCCGAACTTTCCACAAGCCCCTCAAGAGGAGGCTTCTCTCAGCAATAGGTATTAGGGAGGGGCCATGAGTTTGCTGCCTCAAGTGGCATATACACCGAGAAGCCCTCACTTGAAAGGAGGTCAGTTTTCCTTGCAGTGGCTTGAATTCGGGCTCATCTTTCATCTCACACGGTGAAGGGAAGACTGCACCCCTGTGGTGTCTCTAGAGTAAGCCCTGGGTCCCCGACTCCTTTCGATGGAATGCCTTATATGCCTCTGAAACCTCGAGAGGCACGCCAAGATCACTGTTTCAAAAGGTGACGGTGCCTGTGTACTCTTGAACATTGACAGGAATACCAGTATCCCTGCGGTTACTGGAAAGTGCCCCTCTGTCTCCCACCTCACCTCGAGAAAACTCCCTTTTGCCCTGCCAAGCCTCGAAGTGATTCCTGAGTGGTCCCTCGTAACTCAACAGGAGTCCTGACGTCGGTGAACAAACACGAGGTTTGAAGTGCCATCCTCGCCGTTACTAGAGAATGCACCCCAGGTCCCCGCCGCAATTCGAGAAAAACCATGAGACTTCCCCCTCCAAGCGAGATGCGACCTGATTCCCCTGCACTGGATGCAGAGCAATTCCCTGAGCCCCGTGCAACATGTCAGGCGCCTCGACTTGCTTGATGGATTTCGAGACAATCCGCAAGAAAACTGTCACAAGTAGAGAGGGAACCTGATGTCACACCAGCATCGCGAAGGAGTTCCATGTACCCCAAATCAATTCGAGATGAGGCCCGCTTCCCCTGAATTGACTCCAGAGCCATCCCCCCCCTTTGCCCCCCATCAAACAGGACCAGTGGCTTGACTCCCTTTACGGCAACTCCCAGAGGTTCCCCGAGCACAACGTGCCAAGTCTAGAGGAATAGCAAGTTGAGCAGGGTAGGGGGATCACCGTCGAGGAATGCCCCTTGTACCCCAAATTGCCTTGAGATTAGAGCTGATTCCCTGTGCATTAGACTCAAGACGTAGGCCAACTTTCCATAAGCCCCTCAATAGGAGTCTATCCTCTCAGCATTAGGAATGAGGGATGGGCCCTGAATTTGCTTGCCTCTCAGTGGCAATATACACCGAGATGCCTGACTCGAAGGAAGGCCGGTTTTCCTTGCAGTGGCTTGAATACAGGCTCAGTCTTTCATCGCACAAGGTGAAGGGATGTCTGCATCCCTGTGGAGTCCCTAGAGAAAGCCCTAGGTTCCCTTCCTCCTTTCGACGGAATGCCTCACTGCCTCTTGACACTTCGACATTCATTGCAGGCTCACTGCTTCAAAAGGTGACGGTGCAATGACTCCTCTTGAACATTGACAGGAATCCCAGTATCCCTGTGGCTACTGGAAAGGGCCCCTGGGTCTCCGCCTCACCTCGAGAAGCGTCCCTTTTGCCCTGCCAGCCTCGAAGAGGATTCCTGAGGTGTCCCTCGTAACTGAACAGGAGTCCTGACGTCGTTGAACAAACACGCGGGTTGAAGGGCCATCCCCGCCGTAGGATCGAGAATGTACCCCAGGGCCCCGCCGCAACTCGAGAAAAACCATGAGACTTCCCCGCTCCAAGCGAGATGAGGCCGATTCCCCTGGAACTGCATGCAGAGCAATTCCGTGAGCCCCATGAAATTTTTCAGGAGCCTCGACTTGCTTGATGGATCCCGCGACAGTCCGCAAGAACACTGTCACAAGTAGAGAGGACCCTGAGGTGACACCAGCATCGCGAAGGAGCTCCCATGGTGTCCGTCCAAATCAACTCGAGATGAGGCCCGCTTCCACTGCATTGACTCCATAGAGCCATCCCCCGTTCCCATCAAGCACGACCATTGCTTGACTCCTTTAGGCAAATCCACAGGTTCCACGAGAACAATGGTGCCAAGTCTAGAGGAATTACCAAGTTCAGCAGAGCACTCGAGGAACGCTCGGTGTACCCAAATTGCCCTCGAGATGAGAGCTGATTCCCTGGCTTAGATTCAAGACGTAGGCCAACTTTCCACAAGCCCTTCAAAAGGAGGCATCTCTCAGCAATAGTTATGAGGGAGGGACCCTGAGATTGCTGCCTCAAGTGGCATATACACCGAGAAGCCCTGACTCTAAAGGAGGCCGGGTTTCCTTGCAGTGGCTTGAATACAGGCTCAGTCTTTCATCTCACAAGGTGGAAAGGGATGTCTGCATCCCCACCTGTGGAGTCCCTAGAGAAAGCCCTAGGGTCCCCGACTCCTTTCGACGGAATGCCTCACATGCCTCTGACACCTCGAAGGCACGCAGAGCTCACTGCTTCAAAATTTGACGGAGCCTGACTCCTCTTGAACATTGACAGGAATCCAGTATCCCTGTGGCTTATTGGAAAGGGACCCCTGGGTCCTCCCACCTCACCTCGAGAAGCGTCCCTTTTTGCCCTGCCAAGCCTCGAAGAGATTCCTGAGGTGTCCCTCGTAACTCGACAGGAGTCCTGACGTTCGCTGAACAACACGAGGTTTGAAGGTACCATCCCCCGCCGTAACTCGAGAATGTACCCCAGGTCCCCGCCGCAACTCGAGAAAAAAATGAGACTTCCCCTCCAAGCGAGATGAGGCCGATTCCCCTGCACTGCATGCATAGCAATTCCGTGAGCCCCCATGAAACATTGTCAGGAGCCTCGACTTGCTTGATCGGATGTCGAGACAGTCCGCAAAAACACTGTCACAAGTAGAGAGGGACCCTGAGGTCACACAGCATCGCGAAGGAAGCTCCATGGGCCCAAAATCAATTCGAGAGGAGGCCAGCTTACCCTGCATTGACTCCAGAGCCATCCCCCTTTGCCCCATCAAACACGATTTTCTAAGGCTTGACTCCCTTTAGGCAACTCCAGAGGGTTTCCCGAGAACAACGGCCAAGTCTAGACGAGTTACCAAGTTCAGCAGGGCAACGTCGAGGAATGCTCCGTGTACCCCAAATTGCCTCGAGATGAGAGCTGAATTCGATGAGCTTAGGAGCTCAAGACGTAGGCCACGTTCCACAAGCCCCTCAAGAAGGAGGATTCTCTCAGCAGTAGGTAGGAGGGAGGGGCCCTGAGTTTGCCGCCTCAATGGGGCATATACACCGAGAAGCCCTGACTCGAACGAAGGCCGGGTTTCCTTGCAGTGGCTTGAGAATACACGCTCTAGTCTTTCATCTCACATGGTGTATGGGATGTCTGCATCCACCTGTGGAGTCCCCTAGAGAAAGCGCCTAGGTCCCCGACTACTTTCGATGGAATGCCTCATATTCCTCTCGAAGACTTCGAGAAGCACGCAGACCTCAGTGCTATCAAAATTGGACGGAGCCTGACTCCTCTTGAACATTGACATGAAACCCAGTATCCCTGTGGCTAACTGGAAAGGGCCCTGGAATTCACTCCCGGCTCACCTCGAGAAAACGTCCATCTTTTGCCCCTGCCAATCCTCCGAATGAGATCCCTGAGGTGTCCCCTCGCATAATCGGACAGGAGGTCCCTGACTTCGTTGAACAAAACACTAGTTTGAGGTGCCCATCCCCTCCCGTTACTAGTGGAAATGTACCTCAGGTCCCCGCCGCAACTCGAGAAAAACCATGAGACTTCCCCCTCCAAGCGCGAAATGAGGCCTCGATTCCTCTGAGCACTGCATGCAGAGTAATTCCCGTGAGCACCCTGAAACATGTCAGGAGCCATCGAGCATTCTTGTTGGATGTCGAGACAATCCGCAAAAACACAGTCACAAGTAGAGAGGGACCAGAGAGTGACACACCAGCATTGCGAAGGAGCTCAATGGGCTCCAAATTCAACTCGAGAATGAGGCCCTCTTCCACTGCATTGGACTCCTGAGCCATCCCCCGTTCCCCATCAAGCACGGACCTGAGGCTTGACTCCTCTCTCTTAGTCAGATCCAGAGGTTCCCACGAGAACAACGATGCCAAGTCTAACGAGTAAAACCAAGGTTCAGCAGAGCAACTCGAGGAACGATCGGTTTTAAACGCCAAATTGCCTTGCCTCGAGATGAGAGCTGATTCCCTATTCTTAGGATTCAAGGACGAGGCCAACTTTCCACAAGCACCTGTGCAACAGAGAGTATCTATCTCTCAGCAAATAGGTATTAGGTAGGACCCCTGAGAATTGCTGCCTCAAGTGGCATGTACACCGAGAAATCCCTGACGTTCAAAAGGAGGCTGGGTTTCACTTGCAGTGCCGTGAATACAGGCCTCAGGTCTTTCATCCGCACAAGGTAAAGGGATGTCTGCATCACCCTGTGGAGTTCCTAGAGACATCGCTATGGTCCCCGACTCCTTACGACAGAATGGCCTCACATGCCTCTTGACACCTCGAGAGGCATGCGCAGAGCTTCACGCATCAAAATTTTGACGGCGCCTGAGTTCCTCTTTTGATCATTGACAGGAATCCCAGTTATCCCCTGTGCTTACTTGGAAAGGAACCCCTGAGTCTCCCGCCTCAACCTCCAGAAGCGTCCCTATTTGCCCTGCCAAGCCTCGAATAGATATTCCTGATGGTTGTCTCTCGTAACTCCGACCAGGAGTCCGGACTTTGTTGAACATACCACAGGGTTTGAAGGCCATCCAAACCCCGCCGTAATCGAGAATGTATCTCTAGGTCCCCCGCCGCAACTCGAAGATACACCATGAGACTTTCCCGTCCCAAGCGAAGATGATAGCGCCTGATTCCCCTGCGCTTGCATGCAGAAGCTATTTCCGTTTAGCCCCTATGAAACTTGTCAGGAAAGCATTGACTTGCTTTAATGGATGTCGAAACAGTCCACAATAATACAGTCACACGTAAGAAGAGGGACCCTGATGTCACACAGCAATCTCGAAGGAGCTCCATGGGGCCCAAAGTCAACTCGAGGTGAGGCCCCGCCTTCTACTGGGATATGACTTCAGAGCCATGCCCCGGTTCCCACATCAAACACGACCATAGCTTGACTGCCTTTTAGTAGGCAACTCCAGAGGGTTCTTCTCCCCAGAACAACGTGCTAAATTTCTAAGACGATACCTAAGTTCAGCAGAGCAATTTCGAGGACTGCTCGTAATACGCCAAATTGCCTCGAGATGAGAAGCTGATTTTCTAGCTTAGACCTCAAGACATAGGCCACCACTTTCCAACAATCCATTTCAAGAGGGACCTTTTCTCAGCAGTAGGTATGAGGGAGGGACACTGAGATTGGCCTGCCTCAAGTGGGCATATACAACCGAGAAACACAGACTCGAAAGGAGGCTGGGTTTCCTTGCAGTGGCGGTAAATACAGTCCTCAGTCTTTCATCTCGCCAAGGTAAAGGATCTCCCTGCATTTCACCTGTGGATTCCACAGAGAAAGGCTTAGGTACCCCGGACTCCTTTCGCCAGGAAATGCGTCTGACATGCCTCAGACCACCTCGAGAGGAACGCAGAGCTCACTGCTTCAAAATTTGACGGCGCCTGACGTCTTCTATGAAACAATTGACCGGAATTCCATTATTCACTGTCTGGCTAATGGAAAGGACTCCTGGGTCTCCCGACTCACCTCGAGGAAGCGTCTCCTTTTGCCCCTGCCAAGCCGTCGAAGAGATTCCGTGAGGTGGACCCTCGTAACTCGAACAGGACTCCCTGACGGTCGTTGGAACAAAACACGATGGTTTGAAGTGCCAACCCCGCCGTTACTTAGAGAATGCACCCAAGACCCTGGCCGGCAATTCGAGAAAAAACAATGAGACTTATCCACCCTCCAAGCGAGTTGAGGGCCCGATTCCCCTGCACTGCATGCAGAGCAATTCCATGAGCCCCTGGAAACATGTCAGGAGCCTCGACTTGCTTGATGGATCTCGAGACAGTCCCGCAAGACCACTTGATCACAAGTAGAGATGGACCCTGATGTCACACCAGCATTCACGAAGGTAGTGTCCATGGTACCACAAATCAACTCGAGATGAGGCCCTCTTCCCCCTGCATTTAACCTCCCTGAGCCAGTCCCCACGTTCCCCATCAAACATGACCTGAGTTTGACTCCCTTAGGCAACATCCAGAGGATCCCCGGAGTACAAAGTGCCAAGTCTAGAGGAAAGTACCAAGTTCATCAGAGACCACCTCGAGTACTGCTCCGTTTTAATCCCAAATTACCTCGAGGATGAGAGCTGATTCCCTGGCTTATAGACTCAAGACGTAGCCACCTTTCCCACAAGCCCCTCAAGAGGAGTGCTTCTCTCTCAGCAATAGGTATGAGGGAGGGACCCCATGATGCTTGCTGCCTCAATGGCATATACTACCGAGAAAGCCCTGACTTCGTAAGGAGGCCGGGTTTCCTTTCAGTGGCTTGGAATACATGTCTAGTCTTTCATCCCACAAGGAGCTGAAGGGATGTCTGCTCCACCTGTGTAGTCCCTAGAGAAAGCCCCTAGGTACCCCGACTCCTTTTTCGACGGAAATGCCTCAGATGCCTCTGACACCCCGAGAGGCACGCAAAGACTCACTGCTTCATAAATTTGATGGAGCCTGACTCCTCGTGAACATTGACAGGAACCCCCAGGGTTAATCCGCTGTGGCTACTGGAAACGGGAACCTGGATCTCACAGACTCAAGCCTCGAGAATCGTCCCTTTTGCCCGCCAACCTCGCAGAGACACCTGAGTGTCCCTGGTAACTCGACAGGACTCCCAGACTTCGTTGATCCAACTCGAGGTTGAAGGTCCATCCCCGCCGTAAGTCCGAAATGTACCCCAGGTCCCCCGCCGACAACTCCAAAAAACCATGAGACTTCCACCCTCAAAGCGAGATGAGGCCCGATTCCCCATTGCACTGCTTGCATATCCAATTCTCGTGAGCCCCCTGAAACATGTCAGGAGCCTCGACTTGCAAGATGGTTGTCGAGACCGACCGCACACACACTGTCACAAGTAGAGAGGGACCCTGAGTTCACACCAGCATCGCGAAGGAGGCTCCATGGGTCCCAGAATCAACAATCGAGATGAGCCCGCTTCCCCTGCATTGACTCCAGAGCATCCCCCGTTCCCCATCACAACACGACCTGAGGCTTTGACTCCTTTTAGGCAACTCCAGAGTTCCCCCGAGAACAACGGGCCAAGTCTAGAGGAATAGAAATTTTTAAGGAGCACCGCGGGGGAAATTGAAACCTTTTTTACCCCCAAATTCCCTGACATTAAGCGATTCGAGGGGCTTAAAAACTCAAACGTAGGCCAACTTCCCCACAAGCCCCCAAGGGGAGGATCTCTCAGCAGTGGGTTTTAGGGAGGGGCCCCTAGTTTGCCGCCTCAAGGGGGTATACCCGAGAAGCCCGACTCGAACAAAGGGCCCGGGGTTTTCCTTGAAAGTGGCTTAATACACGCTCATCTTTCATTTCACAAGGTGAGGGGTTTTCTGCACCCCCCTGGGGGCCCCCTAGATTAAGCCCTGGGTCCCCGACCCTTCGATGGAATTCCTCATTTTGCCCCCTTGATCCCCTCGAGGGGCACGCAGACCTCACTGCTTTAAAAAAGGTGACGGAGCCGTTTCCTTTTGAACATTGACAGGGAACCCCAGTATCCCGTGGCTACGGGAAAAGGGCCCCTTGGAATTCCCCCCCCCCTCACCTCGAAAAATCTCTTTTGCCCTCCCAACCCTCGAAGAGTTTCCTGGGGTGTCCCCAAAACCCGGGAAAGGGAGTCCTGACTCGCTAACAAACACGGGGTTTTTGAAGTGCCATCCCCCCGTTGCTAGGAAGCCCCCCCCAGGTCCCCGCCGCAATTCGAAAAAACCCATGAATTTTCCCCCAAGCGAGATGGGGCCCGATTCCTCTCACCGCTTTCAGAGAAATTTTTCCGTGAGCCCCAAAAACATGTCGGGAAGGGCCTCGACATGCTTGAGGGATCTCGGGGCCCAATCCGTAAAAAACACTGCCCCCAATTAAGAGGGCCCGGAGTAAACACTGGCATTGCGAAGGAGCTCCATGTACTAAAAATTTCAATTTCGAGATGAGGCCCGTTTCCCCACGCTTTGGACTCCAAAGCCCCCCCCCGTTCCCCATAAAGGGCACGACCAGTGTTTGACTCTCTTGGGCAAATCCACAGGCCCCCACGAAAAAAACGTGCCAAGTCAAGGGGAAATACCAATTTCCCGCAAGCCCCTTCGGGGAACGACCCGTGTACCCCCAAATTGGGCCTCGAATGAGAGCTGATTCCCTTTTCTTAGTTTCCCAGGACGTGGGCCCAAATTTTCCACAACCCCTTTTCAAAAAGGAGGAAACTCTCAGCATGGGTTATGAGGGAGGGGCCCTGAGTTTGCTGCCTCAATTGGCTTTGTACACCGAGAACCCCTGACTCAAAAGGGGGCCGGGGTTTTCCCTTTGTTTTTCCAAAAATACAGGCCCCTCTTTCATCCCCACAAGGAAAAGGGATTTCTGCATCCCCTGTGGATCCCTAGAGACAGCGCTAGGCCCCCCAAACCCTTTCGCCCGAATCCCTCACATGCCTCTGACACCTCAAGGGGCCACGCAGAGCTCACGCTTAAAAAGGGTAACGGCCGAGTTTTTTTTGATCTTTGACGGGAAATTTCCCAGAAACCATGTGTTTACGGGGAAATTCCCCGGGGTTCCCCCGCCTCACCTCCAGAAACGTCCCTTTTGCCCTGCCAACCCCCCGGGAAAAAATTCCTGATTGCTCTCAAAACCAACAAAAGTTTTTTACTTTACGAACATACCCCGAGTTTTTAAAGGGGCCCACCCAAAACCGTAACTCGAAAAAATTTGTACCCAAACCCCCCGCCCTGGGAAAAAAAACATGAAAACTTCCCCCCCAAGAAAGATGAGGCCTAAACCCCCTTCCTGCATGCAAAAGCAATTCCTTTACCCCAAAAAACTTTCAGGAGCATTGACTTGTTTTAGGGTTTCTCAAAACCCAATCCCAATAAAACGTCACAACGTAAGAGGGAACCTGGCCCAACCCCACATCTCAAGGGGATTTCCATGTCCCCCAAAAAAACCTCAGATGAGGCCCGCTTCACGGGAAATTAAACTTCAGACCCATCCCCCTTCCCCAAAAACACGCCCTTTTTGGCTTGACTCCCCTTGGCAATTTCCAGGGGCTTCTCCAGAACAACTTTTCAATCAAGGAATACCAAGTTCAGCAAAGAAATTTCGGGGAATGCTCATAAAAACCCAAATTTTCCCTTTCGAATGAAGCAAAATTTTTCTAGCTTGCCCTCAAGACATGGGGCCAACTTTCCACAAGCCATTAAGGGAACGCTTTTCTCACATTAGGTTGAGGGGGGGGCCCCTGAGTTTGCTCCCTAAAGTGGCATAAAAACACCGAGAATCACTGACCGAAAGGAGGCGGGGTTTTCCCTTGCGGGTGGCGTGAAAAAACAGGCCCCTTTTTCCCCTCCAAAGGGGAAAAGGGAATCCTGCATTCCCGGGGGAGTCCCTGGGAAAAAGGGCCTAGGTCCCCGACTTCCTTTTCCAAAAATGCCTCCCCTCCCCTTTCGAAACCTGGGAAAGGGAAAACCCAAAAAAAAGCTCATTTCCCAAAAAAGGGTGACGGCCCCTTACACCTTGAAAAAATTGGGACGGGAAATTCCAGAAATCCCGGGGCTTTTAAAAGGGACCCCTGGGTCCCCCCCCCCGGGGAAAAGCGCCCCTTTTTTTCCCCTCCAACCTCGAAGAGATTCCTGAGGGTCCCCTTAAACCAAAAGGATCCTGAGGGTGGGTGAACAAACACGATTTTTGAAGTCCATCCCCGCCGTTACTAGAAAAATGCCCCCCCCAGGTCCCTCCGAAATTCGAGAAAAACAATGAACTTCCCCCCCCAAAAAAGGCATTTTGGGGCCCCAAATTCCCCCTGCACTGAAAATGCAAGAAAAATTCCATCCCCCCCATGAAACATGTCAGGACCCCCGCTTGTTTGTTTGGATCTCGAGAAAATTCGCAAGAACACTGTCCAAGTAAGAGGGACCCTGAGGGTCACCCCAAGCATACCGGGGAGTTCCATGTCCCAACAAACCAACTCGAGAGGGGCCCTGTTTCCCCTGCATTACCCCCAAGGCCCAAACCCCCGTTCCCATAAAACAGCCCAAAGTGGTTTGACCCCCTTTAGGCAACTCCAGGGGTTTTCCCCGAAACAACGGGGCCCAAGTCTAAGAAAAACCAATTCAGCAACCACCTCGAAATCCCCCCTTTTTACCCCAAATTACCTCGAGATGAGAGCGGGTTTCCCCCCGGGCTTAGACTAAAATTTTTAAACCAATTTCCCACAAGCCCCTAAAAGAGGAGGCTTCTCTCAGCAATGGGTAATTAGGGGGCCCATTAGTTCCCTGCCTCAATGCATTTTACACCGAGAACCCTCACTTGAAAGGAGGTCAGGTTTCCTTCAGTTTTGGGAATTTTCGGGCTCATTTTCATCTCACCGGTAAAGGGGAAACTGCCCCCTTTTGGTGCCCCTTTAGAGAAAGCCCGGGGTCCCCGACACCCTTTCGAGGGAAACCCCTTATATGCCTCAAAAAACCTCGAAGGCACGAAAAGGCTCACTTTTTTAAAAAGGGTAACGGTGCCTAAATACTCTTGAAATTGACAGAAAAACCATACCCCCTGGGGTTTTACGGGAAGTGCCCCTCGGTCTCCCGCCTCTCCTCGAGAAACGCCCCTTTTTTGCCCTGCCAAGCCTCGAAGTGATTCCTGAGGTCCCCCCTCGTAACCTCAACGGGAAATTCCTGACGCCCCGGCGGGAACAAACACGAGGTTTGAATTTCCCAATCCCCCCCGGGTTCTAGAAATTGCACCCCAGGGTCCCCGCCGCAATTCGAGAAAAACCATGAACCCCCCCCTCCAAGCAGATGAACCTAAATTCCCCTCACTCCCAACAAAACCCTTTCCCCGGAAACCCCCCGTCAACATGTCGGGCGCCCGACTTGCTTAAAGGTTTCGGACAACCCCGCAAAAAAAAAAAAAAAAAAAAAAAAAAAACTGTCCACAAAAGTAAAAAAAAAAGGGAAAACCCTAGGGTTCCAAAAAACACCCCCCGGGGGGCTTCCGGGGGAAAAGGAGTTCCATTTTTCCCCCCCCCCCAAAATTCAAATTTCGGGATAAAAGGCCCGGTTTTTTCCCCCTGGGATTTTGCCCCCCTTCCAGACCCCCTTCCCCCCCGGTTTCCCCACCCAAACCCGACCAGGGCTTGACCCCCTTAAAGGCCCAACCCCAAAGGGGTTTCCCCCGGGCCCCAACTGCCAACCCTAGGGGAAAATAGAAAGTTGACCCAAGACACCCCGAGGAATGCCCCTTGTCCCCAAAAAAAATCCCTTTGGGAGATTAAGCTGATTCCCGGGTTTAGACCAAAGGGTACCCCAACTTTCCATAAGCCCCCAATGGGAAAGCTTCTCTCACAATTTATGAGGGGGGGGCCCCCCTAAAAAAATTTGCCCCCTCATTTTGGCATATACACCGAGAACCCCCGGGACCAAGGGAAGGGCCCGGGTTTTCCCTTTTGCAGGGTTTTAAAAATACAGCTAAATTTTCATCGCACAAGGGAAGGGATTTCCTGAAACCCCCTTTTTAATTCCCTAAAAAGGGGCCCTTTTTTCCCCCCGCCCCCTTTCGAGGGAAAGGGGCCTCACATGCCTCTGTCACTTCACATCAGCAGGGCTCCCCGCTTAAAAAAAGGTGAGGGTCATGACTACCCCTTAAAAATTTAAAAGGAATTTCCCAGTATTCCGGGCACTGGAAGGGGGGCCCCGGGGTCCCCGCCTCACCTCGAGAACTTTCCTTTTGCCCTCCCAACCCGGAAAAGAAATTTCCGAGTGACCCCTTTCTTAACGAACAGGATCCTGACCCCGCTGAACAAACACAAAGGCCTTAAAGGGGCCCCTTTTCCGCCCAAACCCGAAATGTACCCCGGGGCCCCCGGCCCCAAACTCGAAAAAACCAGATTCATCCCCCTCCAAGCGAGATAGAACCGATTCCCTTAACTGCATGCAGACAATTCCTTGGCCCCTTTAAAATTTTTGTCAGGGGGCCTTCGGCGGTTTTGATGGACCCCGCGCAACCCCAAAGAACACTGTCACAATTAAAAGGGGGAAACCCGAGGTGACAAAACCCATCGCAAAGGGAGCCCCAAATGAATCAAAATAAACTCGGATAAGGCCCCCCGCTTCCACGGCTTTGACCCAATAGCCACCCCCCCGAAACCCCGCAAAAACGACCAGGGGTTGACTCTCTTGGGCAAATCCACGGGTTTTCCCACGAGAACAAGGGTGCCAATCTAACGAAAAACCAATTCAGAAAGACCACTTCGAGGAACCCCCGGTTGTAACGCCAAATTGCCTCGAGATGAAGCTAAATTCCCTATTTTAATTTCGGGACGTAGGCCAACTTTCCAAAAGGGCCCTTCTAAAGGGGAAACTCTCAGAAAGTAGTTAAAAAGGGGAGGGCCCTGAGTTTCTGCCTAAAAGGCATATACCCCGAAATCCCTAAATCAAAAGGGAAGCCGGGGGTTTCCTTGCAGGCCTGGATACAGGCTCATTTTTCATCCACAAGGAAAGGGGAAATGACTGAAATCCCCTGTGGGGGTCCCTAAAAAAGCGCTAGGTCCCCGACTCCTTTAAACCGTAACGCACCCCCTGCCTCTACACCTCGAAGGAAACGCAGACCCAAAACTGCTTCAAAAGGTGAGGGTGCCTAAACCCTCTTGAACATTCCCAAGGAATTTCGGGATCAATGGGGCTTTTTGAAAGGGCCCCTGGGCCCCACCCCCCACATCGAGAAGCTCCCTTTTGCCCCTTCCCCAACCGGGGAAAGATTCCGAGGTGGCCCTCAAACTCGCGGGAGCCCTTTACCGCTGAACAAACACGAGTTTTGAAGTGCCATCCCCGCCTTTAATTTGAGAATGAAACACCGGGGTCCCCGCCAAAAACGCGAAAAAAATCATGAGACTTTCCCCCTTTCCAAGCGAGATGAGGCCCATTCCGCTGCACGCATGGAGAACAATTTCGTGACCCCATAAACTTGTCGGGGCATCAAATTTTCTTCACGGATCTCGAGACAATCCCCCAAGAACCCTGTCACGGGGTAAAAAGGGGGACCCTGAGGTCACACCAAGCACGCGAAGGGCCCATGTACCCCAAAATCAATTCGAAAACAATTCCCCCCCCCTTCTTTGACTCCAGAGCCTCCCCCTTTCCCCCCATCACAGGACCAGGGGTTTTGCCCCCCTTTTAAAGGGCAACTCCTGGGGTTTCCCCGAGCAAAACGGCCAATCAGGGGAAAAAAGTAAGTTTTAGCAAGCACCGCGAGGAATGCACCTTTTACACCAATTTGCCTTGACATTAGAGCTGTTTCGATTGCTTAGCCCTCAAGACGTACCCCAACGTTCCACAACCCCTCAAGGGGAGGTTTTCTCTCACATTAGGTTTTAGGGGGGGGCCCCTTTGGAGTTTGCCGCCTAAAGTGGCATATACACCGAGAAGCCCTGACTCGAAAAAAGGGCCCCATTTTTCCCTTGCAGTGGCTTGAATACACGCTCATTTTTTCATTTCACAAGGTAGGGGATGTCTGCATCCACTGTGGAGTCCCTAGAGTAACCCTAGGTCCCCGACTCCTTTCGAGGGAAATTTCCCATAGGGCCTCTGACACCTCGAAAAGGCACGCACCCCTCACCCCTTCAAAAGGTGGGGGGGGCCCGACTCCCCTGAATATTGACATAAACCCAGTATCCTGTGGCTACTGGAGGGGGGGGCCCCCCCGGAAAATTCCCCCGCCTCCCCGAAAAAGCCCTTTTTGCCCTCCAATCCTCGAAGAGATTCCTGAGGTGTCCCTTCTTTAACCGGGACAGGAGTCCTGACGTCGCGAAAAAAACACGAGGTTTAAAGTCCCAAATCCCCCCGTTACTAGGAAGGGCCCCCCAGGTCCCCCCCCGCAATTCGAGAAAAACCATGATTTTTTCCCCTTTCCAAACGAGATGAGGCCCTTTCCCTCTGCACGCATGCAGAGAAAATTCCGTGAGCCCCATGAAACATGCCCAGGAGCCTCGACAGGGGGGTTTGATGGATCTCGAGCCCAATCCGAAGAACCTGTCCCATGAAAGGGGGGGGAAACCCTGGGGTACACTGGCTTTTCCCAAGGGGTGCTCCATTTACTCAAAATCAATTTCGAGAGAGGCCCGCTTCCACTGCTTTGACCCCAAAAGCCATCCCCCGGGTTCCCCTTTCAACCCCGACCAGTGGCTTAAATCTCTTAGGCAAATCCACGGGTTTTCCACGAGAAAAACCGTGCCAAGCTAGAGGAATCCCAAATTTCAAGAGAGCATTTTTTTTCGAGGAACGATCGGGGGTCCCCCAAATTTTGGGCCTCGAGATGAACACCCCCCTTACCTTAGATTCGGGAAATTGGGGCCAATTTTCCCCCACAACCCCCTTCAAAAGGAGGCATCCTCAGCAGTAGGTATGGGGAGGGGCCCTGAGTTTCCCTTGCCTCAAGTGGCATGTAAAACCGGAATCCCTAAACTCTAAAGGGGGCCCGGGGTTTTTCCTTGCAGTCCCCGTGAATACGGGCTCATCGTTCATCGAACAAGGTAAAAAAAATGTCTGCACCCCCGGGGACCCCCTAGAGACACGCTGGGCCCCCGTTTGCCTTTCGACGGGAATTCCTCACATGCCTCGGACACCTCGAGAGGAAAGCAAGCTCACACTTCAAAAAGTGACGGTCCCTACCCCTTTTGGGAACAGGGAAAAGGGGAAACCCAATATCCCTGGGGTTTTTGGGGAAAGGGCACCGGGGTCTCCCGCCTCACATCGAGAACGCCCCTTTTTTTCCCCTCCAACCTCGAAGTGAATTTCCCCTGACGGGGGCCCTTTCGAAACTCTACGGGACCCCTGAGGGTTCCTGAACAAACACAGGGTTTTTTTAAGGGCCCTTTCCCCGATGAAAACTCGGAATGTCCCCCAGGTCCCCGCCGCAACTCGGAACAAGAAATGAGATTTTCCCCCCAAGCAAATAGTCCCGTTTCCCCCTTCACTGCATGCAGAGAAATTTCCGTGACCCCATGAAACTTGTCAGGAGTTTTGCCCTTGCTTTATGGATCCCCAAAACCCAAATCCGCAATAACACTGTCACACTGGGAGGGGAAACCCTGGGGTCACCCCAAAACTCAAAGGAGCTCCATGTCCCCCCCAAACAACTCGGATGAGGCCCGCTTTTTCTGCATTAAATTCAACCCAAAGTCCCTTTCCCCCATCAAACACGACCAGGGGCTTGACTGGCCTTAGGCAACTCCAGAGGTTCCCCGAAAAAAACGTCCCCAATTTCTAGAGGAATCCCAATTCGGCAGAGAAATTTCCCGGGAAGCTGGGTTATACCCCCAAATTCCCCTCAGAGGAAAAGCGATTTCCTGGTTTTAGAATCAACTTTGGGGCCAATTTTTCCACAAGCCATTCAAGAGGACGTTTTCCAGCAGTAGGAAATGAGGGGGGGGCCCTAAATTTTCTCCCTCAATTGGCATATAAAACCGAAAAATCCCTGCCGAAAGGAGGCGGGTTTCCTTGCATTGGCTGAATACGGGCTCATCTTTCCTCGCACAAGGAAAAAGGGATCTTTTCTTTCCCTGGGGGAGTCCCTGACTCTCTTGAACATGTGACAGGAATCCCAGTATCCCTGTGGCTACTGGAAGGGGGACCCCTGGGTCTCCCGACTCACCTCGAGAAGCGTCCTTTTGCGACCTGCCAAGCCTCGAAGAGACTCCTGAGGTGTCCCTCGTAAACTCGACAGGAGTCCTGACGTTCGTTGAACAAACACGAGGTGTTTGAAGGGCCATCCCCGCCGTAAGTCGAGAATGTACCCCAGGTCCCCGCCGCAACTCGAGAAAAACCATGAGACTATCCCCCTCCAAGCGAGATTAGGCCCGATTCCCCTGCACTGCATGCAGAGCAATTCCGTGAGCCCCCCTGAAACATGTCAGGGAGCCTCGACTTGCTTGATGGATGTCGAGACAGTCCGCAAAAACACTGTCACAAGTAGAGAGGGACCCTGAGGTCACACCAGCATTGCGAAGAGCTCCATGTGCCCCAAATCACTCGAGATGAGGCCCGCTTCCCCTGCATTGACTCCAGAGCCATCCCCCGTTCCCCATCAAACACGACCTGAGGCTTGACTCCCTTTATGCAACTCCAGAAGGTTCCCCGAGAACAACGTTGGGCCAAGTCTAGAGGATACCAAGTTCAGCAGAGGCAACTCGAGGACTGCGTCCGTGTACCCCAAATTGCCTCGGAGATGAGAGCTGATTCCCTTGCTTAGACTCAAGACGTAGGCCAACTTTCCCGACAAGCCCCTCAAGAGGAGGCTTCTCTCAGCAATAGGTTATTAGGGAGGGACCCCTGAGTTTGCTGCCTCAAGTGGCATATACACCGAGAAGCCCTCACTTGAAAGGAGGTCAGGTTTCCTTGCCTTTCGATGAATGCCTTATATGGATGCCTCTGAAATCTCGAGAGGGCACGCCCAAGCCTCACTGTTTCGAAAAGGTTGGCGGTTGCCTGAAGTGACACTGACACATTAGACCTGAATACCTTGTATCAACTGGTTACTGAAAGTGCCCCTCTGTCTCCGTTTTGCTCAGTCCTCAACCTCTGAGAAACGTCCCTTTTGCCCTGCCCGAGCCTCGAATTGATCATCCTGATGTGCTCCCTCGTAATCAACAGGAGTCCTGACGTCGCTGAACAAACACGGGGGTTAAAGGGCCCCCCCCCCCTAACTCGAGAATGTACCCACCCCCCGCCGCACTCGAGAAAAAAATGAGACTTCCCCTTAAAGCGAGATGTGGCCCGATTCCCCTGCATCTGATGCAGAGCATTACGTGAGCCCCCTGAAAAATGTGCAGGAGCCTGGACTTGCTTGATGGTTTTCGAGACAGTCCGCAAAAACACTGTCACAAGTAGAGAGGGACCCGAGGGTACACCCAGCATCGCGAAGGAGATCCATGGGCCCCAAATTTTTTGAGGAGCCGTTCCCGCTTTGATCCAGACCATCCCCTTTCCCATAAAACAGCCGTGGTTTGACTCCCTTTAGGAAACTCCCAGATTTTTTCCCCAAAACAACGTTCCAAGTTAGAGGAAAAAAACCAATTCAGGGGGGCACCTAAAAAATCTCCCCCCCCCCCGTGTTCCCCCAAAAAAAAAAATTTCCCGGGATAGAGCTGATTTCCTGGGCCCTTTAGATAAAGACTTTGCCAATTTCCAAAGCCCTAAAGAGGGGCTTCTCTTAGAAATTTGAGGGAGGGGCCCGAGTTTGCTGCCTCAGTGGATTACACGAAAACCCTGACTCAAAAGGAGGGGGTTTCCTTGCGTGGCTTTAAAAAGGTTCTTTCTCACAATTAAAAGGGATGTCTGTTTCCCTGTGGAGCCAGAGAAACCCCTTTTGGTCCAGATCTTTGGGCGATGCTTATATGCCTCTGCACTCGGAGGCCGCGATCACTGTTAAAAAGGGACGGGCGGGACCCTTCTAAAATTGCAGGAATCGTATCCTGTGGTATGGAAAGGCCCCGGGTTCCGCTCACCCGAGAAGCGTCCTTTTGCCCGAACCCTCAAGGTTCCCTGAGGTGTCCCTCGTAACCGACAGGGTCCTGAGTCGGGAAAAACACGAGGTTGAACCACCCCGCCTTTACTGAGAATGCCCCCCTCCCCCCCGAAATTCGAGAAAAAAAGAGATTCCCCCTAAAGCGAGATGGGGCCCCGATTCCCCTGCACTGCATGCGGAAATTTCCTTAAAACCCCATGAAAAATGCAGGGCTCGCTTGTTGATGGATTCGAGAAATCCGCAAGAACCTGTCAAAAGTAGAAGGGACCTGAGTACCCAGCTTAAAAGGGGTTCCTGTAAAAAAAATAACTGAGAGAGGCCGTTCCCCCGCATTGATCCAGACCCTCCCCTTTCCCCCATAAAACCCGACAGGGGGTTGACCCCTTTTAGGCAACTCCAGAGTTCCCCGAAACAAGTTCCAAGTTAGGAATCCCTTTCAGCAGGCACCTCGGAAAAATGCTCGTGTAAAATTTCTCAAATAGAGCTGTTCCCCTGGTTTAATCAAACGTACCCCAATTTCCCAAGCCCTCAAGAAGGCTTTCTTAGCATAGTTGAGGGAGGGGCCTGATTTTGCTGCCTAAAGTGCTTTCCCCGAGAACCCGACTGGGAAAGGAGGCTTTTTTTCCTTGCAGTGGCTGAACAGGTATCTTTCATCCAAAAGAAAAGGGATGTCTGTTTCCCTGTGGGCCTAGAAAAACCCCTAGGTCCGATCTTTGCGAATGCCTTTAGCCTCTGAACCCGAGAGGCCGGGGTCATGCTTAAAAGGGACGGGCCTGATCTTTGAACTTAACGGGAAAACCCCGGGTCCTGTGGTAGGGGAAAAGGGCCCCCTTGGTTCCCCGTTCACCCGAGAAGCGCCCCTTTTGCTCCCAACCCGAAGGTTTCTAAAGGGCCCTGTAACCACAGGGGTTAAATTCGCGAAAAACGGGGTTTAAAGGCCCACCCCCCCTTTACTGAGAATTACCCCCCCCCCCGAAAACTGAGAAAAAAAAAGAGATTCCCCTCCAAGGAGAGGCCGACCCCCCTCACTGCATGCAGGCAATTCCAGAGCCCAATGAAACTGTCAGGATGACTTGCTTGATGGATTCAGAAAATCGAAAGAACATGTCACAATTAAGAGGCCCCTGAGGTACACCGCATGCGAAGGAGCCCATGTACCCCAAATAAAAGAAAAAGGCCGTTCCCGGATTACCCGAGCCATCCCTTTCCCCATAAAACAGGCCAGTGGTTGACCCTTTAGGCAACTCCAGAGTTCCCCGGAAAAAAAATTTCCAAGTTGGGGAATAAAAAAGTCAGCAGAGCCCCAGAAAGCCCTGTCCCCCAAATTGCTCGGATGAAGCTATTCCCGGTTTAAATTTTAAGATTTCCAAAATCCTCAACCCCCTAAGAGGGGCTTCCTTAGCATAGATAGAGGGATGGGACCCTGAGATTGCTGCCTCATGGGGCATTATACACGAAAATCCTGACTCGAAGGAGGCAGGGTTTCCTTGCCAGTGGCTCTGTATACAGTCTAGTCTTTCTTCTCAAAAGGTGAAGGGATGTCTGCACCACCTGTGAAGTCCCTAGAGAAAGCACCTAGGTCCCCGAACTCCTTTCCCGACGGTGATGCCTCACAATGCCTCTGATCACCTCGAGAGGCACGAAGAGCTCACTGACTTCAAAATTTGACGGAGCCCTGACTCCTCTTGAAAACATTGACAGGAATCCCAGTAACCCAGTTGGCTATGGGAAAGAAAAAAAAAGGACCCTGGGGTCTCCCGGACTTCACATCGAGAAGCGTCCCCTTTTGCCCTGCTCAAGCACTCCGAAGAAGAGACATCCTGCAGGTGGTCCCTCGTAACTCGACAGGAGTCCCTGACTTCGTTGAACAAACACGCAGGGTTGGAATGGGCCATCCCCGCCGTAGATTCGAGAATGTACCCCAGTCCCCACCGCAACTCGAGAATAACCATGAGGACTTCCCCCTCCAAGCGAGATATGAAGCCGATTCCCCTTGCATTGCATGCAGGAGCAATTCCGTGTGCCCACTGAATACATGTCAGGAGCCTCGACTTGGCTTGATGGATGTCGAGACAGTCGCAAAAATCACTGTCACAAAGTAGAGAGGGACCCTGAGATCACACCAGCATCGCGAAGGAAGGAGCTCATGGGCCCCAAATCAACTCGAGATGAGGCCCCGCTTCACCTGCATTGGACTTCCAGAAGCCATCACCACGGTCCCCATCAAACACCGACCTGAGGGATTGACTCCCTTTACGGCAACTCCACTGGTGTTTCCCCCGGAGAGAGAACAACGGGCTACAAGTCTAGTGGAGTTACCACGTTCAGCAGACGACAAACTCGGGGGACGCTGCTCTGTGTACACCAAATTATGACTCGATGAGTATGAGAGCTGATTCACCTGGCTTAAGAATCAAGACGTAGGCCACCTTTCCACAAAGGCCCCTCAAGAGGAGGCTTCTCTCAGCAATAGGTATGAGGGATGGGACCTGAGATTGCTGCCTCAATGGGATATACACCGAGAAGCCCTGACTCGAAAGGAGGCCGGCTTTCCTTGCAGTGGCTTGAATACAGTCTAGTCTTTCATCTCACAAGCTGAAGGATGTCTGCACCCACCTGTGGAGTCCCATAGAGAAAGCACCGTAGGTCCCGACTCCTTTCGACGGAATGCCTCACATGCCTCTGAGACTTCCCCCTCCAAGCGAGATGAGGCCCGATTCCCCTGCACTGCATGCAGAGCAATTCCGTGAGCCCCTGAAACATGTCAGGAGCCTCGACTTGCTTGATGGATGTCGAGACTTAGTCCGCAAAACACTGTCACAAGTAGAGAGGGACCCTGAGGTCACACCAGCATCGCGAAGGAGCTCCATGGGCCCCAAATCAACTCGAGATGAGGCCCGCTTCCCCTGCATTGACTCCAGAGCCATCCCCCGTTCCCATCAAACACGACCTGAGGCTTGACTCCCTTTTAGGCAACTCCAGAGGTTCCCCGAGAACAACGGGCCAAGTCTAGAGGAGTACCAAGTTCAGCAGAGCAACTCGAGGACTGCTCCGTGTACCCCATTGCCTCGAGATGAGAGCTGATTCCCTGGCTTAGACTCAAGACGTAGGCCACTTTCCACAAGCCCCTCAAGAGGAGGCTTCTCTCAGCAGCAATAGGTATGAGGGAGGGACCCTGAGATTGCTGCCTCAATGGGCATATACACCGAGAAGCCCTGACTCGAAAGGAGGCCGGGTTTCCTTGCAGTGGCTTGAATACAGTCTAGTCTTTCATCTCACAAGGTGAAGGGATGTCTGCACCACCTGTGGAGTCCCTAGAGAAAGCCCTAGGTCCCGACTCCTTTCGACGGAATGCCTCACATGCCTCTGACACCTCGAGAGGCACGCAGAGCTCACTGCTTCAAAATTTGACGGAGCCTGACTCCTCTTGAACATTGACAGGAATCCCAGTATCCCTGTGGCTACTGGAAAGGGACCCTGGGTCTCCCGACTCACCTCGAGAAGCGTTCCTTTTGCCCTGCCAAGCCTCGAAGAGACTCCTGAGGTGTCCCTCGTAACTCGACAGGAGTCCTGACTTCGTTGAACAAACACGAGGGTTGAAGGGCCATCCCCGCCGTAAGTCGAGAATGTACCCCAGGTCCCCGCCGCAACTCGAGAAAAACATGAGACTTCCCCCTCCAAGCGAGTTGAGGCCCGATTCCCTGCACTGCATGCAGAGCAATTCCGTGAGCCCCTGAAACATGTCAGGAGCCTCGACTTGCTTGATGGATGTCGAGACAGTCCGCAAAAACACTGTCACAAGTAGAGAGGGACCCTGAGGTCACACCAGCATCGCGAAGGAGCTCCATGGGCCCCAAATCAACTCGAGATGAGGCCCGCTTCCCCTGCATTGACTCCAGAGCCATCCCCCGTTCCCCATCAAACACGACCTGAGGCTTGACTCCCTTAGGCAACTCCAGAGGTTCCCCGAGAACAACGGGCCAAGTCTAGAGGAGTACCAAGTTCAGCAGAGCAACTCGAGGACTGCTCCGTGTACCCCAAATTGCCTCGAGATGAGAGCTGATTCCCTGGCTTAGACTCAAGACGTAGGCCACCTTTCCACAAGCCCCCAAGAGGAGGCTTCTCTCAGCAATAGGTATGAGGGAGGGACCCTGAGATTGCTGCCTCAATGGGCATATACACCGAGAAGCCCTGACTCGAAAGGAGGGCCGGCTTTCCTTGCAGTGGCTTGAATACAGTCTAGTCTTTCATCTCACAAGGTGAAGGGATGTCTGCACCACCTGTGGAGTCCCTAGAGAAAGCCCTAGGTCCCCGACTCCTTTCGACGGAATGCCTCACATGCCTCTGACACCTCGAGAGGCACGCAGAGCTCACTGCTTCAAAATTTGACGGAGCCTGACTCCTCTTGAACATTGACAGGAATCCCAGTATCCCTGTGGCTACTGGAAAGGGACCCTGGGTCTCCCGACTCACCTCGAGAAGCGTTCCTTTTGCCCTGCCAAGCCTCGAAGAGACTCCTGAGGTGTCCCTCGTAACTCGACAGGAGTCCTGACTTCGTTGAACAAACACGAGGGTTGAAGGGCCATCCCGCCGTAAGTCGAGAATGTACCCAGGTCCCCGCCGCAACTCGAGAAAAACCATGAGACTTCCCCCAAGCGAGATGAGGCCGATTCCCCTGCACTGCATGCAGAGCAATTCCGTGAGCCCCCTGAAACATGTCAGGAGCCTCGACTTGCTTGATGGATGTCGAGACAGTCCGCAAAAACACTGTCACAAGTAGAGAGGGACCCTGAGGTCACACCAGCATCGCGAAGGAGCTCCATGGGCCCCAATCAACTCGAGATGAGGCCCGCTTCCCTGCATTGACTCCAGAGCCATCCCCCGTTCCCCATCAAACACGACCTGAGGCTTGACTCCCTTTAGGCAACTCCAGAGGTTCCCCGAGAACAACGGGCCAAGTCTAGAGGAGTACCAAGTTCAGCAGAGCAACTCGAGGACTGCTCCGTGTACCCCAAATTGCCTCGAGATGAGAGCTGATTCCCTGGCTTAGACTCAAGACGTAGGCCATTTCCACAAGCCCCTCAAGAGGAGGCTTCTCTCAGCAATAGGTATGAGGGAGGGGACCCTGAGATTGCTGCCTCAATGGGCATATACACCGAGAAGCCATGACTCGAAAGGAGGCGGGGTTTCTTGCAGTGGCTTGAATACAGTCTAGTCTTTCATCTCACAAGGTGAAGGGATGTCTGCACCACCTGTGGAGTCCCTAGAGAAAGCCCTAGGTCCCCGACTCCTTTCGACGGAATGCCTCACATGCCTCTGACACCTCGAGAGGCACGCAGAGCTCACTGCTTCAAAATTTGACGGAGCCTGACTCCTCTTGAACATTGACAGGAATCCCAGTATCCCTGTGGCTACTGGAAAGGGACCCTGGGTCTCCCGATACACCTCGAGAAGCGTCCCTTTTGCCCTGCCAAGCCTCGAAGAGACTCCTGAGGTGTCCCTCGTAACTCGACAGGAGTCCTGACTTCGTTGAACAAACACGAGGGTTGAAGGGCCATCCCCGCCGTAAGTCGAGAAATGTACCCCAGGTCCCCGCCGCAACTCGAGAAAAACCATGAGACTTCCCCCTCCAAGCGAGATGAGGCCCGATTCCCTGCACTGCATGCAGAGCAATTCCGTGAGCCCCCTGAAACATGTCAGGAGCCTCGACTTGCTTGATGGATGTCGAGACAGTCCGCAAAAAACACTGTCACAAGTAGAGAGGGACCCTGAGGTCACACCAGCATCGCGAAGGAGCTCCATGGGCCCCAAATCAACTCGAGATGAGGCCGCTTCCCCTGCATTGACTCCAGAGCCATCCCCGTTCCCCATCAAACACGACCTGAGGCTTGACTCCTTTAGGCAACTCCAGAGGTTCCCCGAGAAACAACGGGCCAAGTCTAGAGGAGTACCAAGTTCAGCAGAGCAACTCGAGGACTGCTCCGTGTACCCAAATTGCCTCGAGATGAGAGCTGATTCCCTGGCTTAGACTCAAGACGTAGGCCACCTTTCCACAAGCCCTCAAGAGGAGGCTTCTCTCAGCAATAGGTATGAGGGAGGGACCCTGAGATTGCTGCCTCAATGGGCATATACACCGAGAAGCCCTGACTCGAAAGGAGGCCGGGTTTCCTTGCAGTGGCTTGAATACAGTCTAGTCTTTCATCTCACAAGGTGAAGGGATGTCTGCACCACCTGTGGAGTCCCTAGAGAAAGCCCTAGGTCCCGACTCCTTTCGACGGAATGCCTCACATGCCTCTGACACCTCGAGAGGCACGCAGAGCTCACTGCTTCAAAATTTGACGGAGCCTGACTCCTCTTGAACATTGACAGGAATCCCAGTATCCCTGTGGCTACTGGAAAGGGACCTGGGTCTCCCGACTCACCTCGAGAAGCGTCCCTTTTGCCCTGCCAAGCCTCGAAGAGACTCCTGAGGTGTCCCTCGTAACTCGACAGGAGTCCTGACTTCGTTGAACAAACACGAGGGTTGAAGGGCCATCCCGCCGTAAGTCGAGAATGTACCCAAGGTCCCGCCGCAACTCGAGAAAAACCATGAGACTTCCCCCTCCAAGCGAGATGAGGCCCGATTCCCTGCACTGCATGCAGAGCAATTCCGTGAGCCCCCTGAAACATGTCAGGAGCCTCGACTTGCTTGATGGATGTCGAGACAGTCCGCAAAAACACTGTCACAAGTAGAGAGGGACCTGAGGTCACACCAGCATCGCGAAGGAGCTCCATGGGCCCAAATCAACTCGAGATGAGGCCCGCTTCCCCTGCATTGACTCCAGAGCCATCCCCGTTCCCATCAAACACGACCTGAGGCTTGACTCCCTTTAGGCAACTCCAGAGGTTCCCGAGAACAAACGGGCCAAGTCTAGAGGAGTACCAAAGTTCAGCAGAGCAACTCGAGGACTGCTCCGTGTACCCCAAATTGCCTCGAGATGAGAGCTGATTCCCTGGCTTAGACTCAAGACGTAGGCCACCTTTCCACAAGCCCCTCAAGAGGAGGCTTCTCTCAGCAAATAGGTATGAGGGAGGGACCCTGAGATTGCTGCCTCAATGGGCATATACACCGAGAAGCCCTGACTCGAAAGGAGGCCGGGTTTCCTTGCAGTGGCTTGAATACAGTCTAGTCTTTCATCTCACAAGGTGAAGGGATGTCTGCACCACCTGTGGAGTCCCTAGAGAAAGCCCTAGGTCCCCGACTCCTTTCGACGGATGCACATGCCTCTGACACTCGAGAGGCACGCAGAGCTCACTGCTTCAAAATTTGACGGAGCCTGACTCCTCTTGAACATTGACAGGAATCCCAGTATCCCTGTGGCTACTGGAAAGGGACCCTGGGTCTCCCGACTCACCTCGAGAAGCGTCCTTTTGCCCTGCCAAGCCTCGAAGAGACTCCTGAGGTGTCCTCGTAACTCGACAGGAGTCCTGACTTCGTTGAACAAACACGAGGGTTGAAGGGCCATCCCCGCCGTAAGTCGAGAATGTACCCCAGGTCCCCGCCGCAACTCGAGAAAAACCATGAGACTTCCCCCTCCAAGCGAGATGAGGCCGATTCCTGCACTGCATGCAGAGCAATTTCCGTGAGCCCCTGAAACATGTCAGGAGCCTCGACTTGCTTGATGGATGTCGAGACAGTCCGCAAAAACACTGTCACAAGTAGAGAGGGACCCTGAGGTCACACCAGCATCGCGAAGGAGCTCCATGGGCCCCAAATCAACTCGAGATGAGGCCCGCTTCCCTGCATTGACTCCAGAGCCATCCCGTTCCCCATCAAACACGACTGAGGCTTGACTCCCTTTAGGCAACTCCAGAGGTTCCCCGTGAGAACAAGGGCCAAGTCTAGAGGAGTACCAAGTTCAGCAGAGCAACTCGAGGACTGCTCGTGTACCCCAAATTGCTCGAGATGAGAGCTGATTCCCTGGCTTAGACTCAAGACGTAGGCCACCTTTCCACAAGCCCCTCAAGAGGAGGCTTCTTCAGCAATAGGTATGAGGGAGGGACCTGAGATTGCTGCCTCAATGGGCATATACACGAGAAGCCTGATCGAAAGGAGGCGGGTTTCCTTGCAGTGGCTTGAATACAGTCTAGTCTTTCATCTCACAAGGTGAAGGGATGTCTGCACCACCTGTGGAGTCCCTAGAGAAAGCCCTAGGTCCGACTCCTTTCGACGGAATGCCTCACATGCCTCTGACACCTCGAGAGGCACGCAGAGCTCACTGCTTCAAAATTTGACGGAGCTGACTCCTCTTGAACATTGACAGGAATCCAGTATCCTGTGGCTACTGGAAAGGGACCCTGGGTCTCCCGACTCACCTCGAGAAGCGTCCTTTTGCCCTGCCAAGCCTCGAAGAGACTCCTGAGGTGTCCCTCGTAACTCGACAGGAGTCCTGACTTCGTTGAACAACACGAGGGTTGAAGGGCCATCCCGCCGTAAGTCGAGAATGTACCCCAGGTCCCCGCCGCAAACTCGAGAAAAAACATGAGACTTCCCCTCCAAGCGAGATGAGGCCCGATTCCCCTGCACTGCATGCAGAGCAATTCCGTGAGCCCCCTGAAACATGTCAGGAGCCTCGACTTGCTTGATGGATGTCGAGACAGTCCGAAAAAACACTGTCACAAGTAGAGAGGGACCCTGAGGTCACACCAGCATCGCGAAGGAGTCCATGGGCCCCAAATCAACTCGAGATGAGGCCCGCTTCCCTGCATTGACTCCAGAGCCATCCCCCGTTCCCCATCAAAAACGACCTGAGGCTTGACTCCTTTAGGCAACTCTCAGAGGTTCCCGAGAACAACGGGCCAAGTCTAGAGGAGTACCAAGTTCAGCAGAGCAATCGAGGAGCTCCGTGTACCCAAATTGCCTCGAGATGAGAGCTGATTCCCTGGCTTAGACTCAAGACGTAGGCCACCTTTCCACAAGCCCTCAAGAGGAGGCTTCTTCAGCAATAGGTATGAGGGAGGGGACCCTGAGATTGCTGCCTCAATGGGCATATACACGAGAAGCCCTGACTCGAAAGGAGGCCGCGGGTTCCTTGCAGTGGCTTGAATACAGTCTAGTCTTTCATCTCACAAGCTGAAGGGATGTCTGCACACCTGTGGAGTCCCTAGAGAAAGCCTAGGTCCCCGACTCCTTTCGACGGAATGCCTCACATGCTCTGACACTCGAGAGGCACGCAGGCTCATGCTTCAAAATTTGACGGAGCCTGACTCCTCTTGAACATTGACAGGAATCCCAGTATCCATGTGGCTATGGAAAGGGACCCTGGGTCTCCCGACTCACCTCGAGAAGCGTTTCCTTTTGCCCTGCCAAGCCTCGAAGTGACTCTGAGTTGTCCTCGGTAACTCGACAGGAGTCCTGACTTGTTGAACAAACACGAGGGATTGAAGGGCCTATCCCCGCGTAAGTCGAGAATGTACCCCAGGTCCCGCCGCAACTCGAGGAAAAACATGAGAGATTCCCCCACCAAGCGAGATGAGGCCCGATTCCCCTGCACTGCATGCAGAGCAATTCCGTGAGCCCCCTGAAACATGGTCAGGAGCTCGACTTGCTTGATGGATGTCGAGACAGTCCGCAAATAACATGTCACAAGTAGAGGGGGACCTGAGGTCACACCAGCATCGCGAAGGAGCTCCATGGGCCCAAAATCAACTCGAGATGAGGCCGCTTCCCTGCATTGACTCAGAGCGTATCCCCCGTTCCCCATCAAACACGACTGAGGCTTGACTCTCTTTAGGCAACTCCAGAGGTTCCCGAGAACAAGGGGCAAGTCTAGAGGAGTACCAAGTCAGCAGAGCAACTCGAGGACTGCTCCGTGTACCCCAAATTGTCTCGAGATGAGAGCTGATTCCTGGCTTAGATCAAGACGTAGGCCACTTTCCACAAGCCCTCAAGAGGAGGCTTCTTCAGCAATAGGTATCGAGGGAGGGACCCTGAGATTGCTGCCTCAATGGGCATATACACCGAGAAGCCCTGACTCGAAAAGCAGGCGGGTTTCCTTGCAGTGGCTTGAATACAGTTAGTCTTTCATCTCAACAAGGTGAAGGGATGTCTGCACCACCTGTGGAGTCCTAGAGAAAGCCTAGGTCCCGACTCCTTTTCGACGGAATGCCTCAATGCCTCTGACACCTCGAGAGGCACGCAGAGCTCACTGCTTCAAAATTTGACGGAGCTGACTCTCTTGAACATTGACAGGAATCCCTGTATCCCTGTGGTACTGGAAAGGGACCTGGGTTCGACTCACCTCGAGAAGCCGTCCTTTTGCCCTGCCAAGCCTCGAAGAGACTCCTGAGGTGTCCCCTCGTAACTCGACAGGAGTCCTGACTTCGTTGAACAAACACGAGGGTTGAAGGGCCATCCCGCGTAAGTCGAGAATGTACCCCAGGTCCCGCCGCAAACTCGAGAAAACCATGAGACCTTCCCCCTCCAAGCGAGATGAGGCCCGGATTCCCCTGCACTGCATGCAGGAGCAATTCCGTGAGCCCCTGAAAACCTGTCAGGAGCCTCGACTTGCTTGATGGATGTCGAGACAGTCCGCACAAAAACACTGTCACAAGTAGAGAGGGAACCTGAGGTCACCCAGCATCGCGAAGGGCTCATGGGCCCCAAATCAACTCGAGATGAGGCCCGCTTCCCCTGCATTGACTCCAGAGCCATTCCCATTACCCCATCAAACAGGACCTTACGGCTTGACTCCCTTTAGGCATCTCGCCAGAGGGTTCCCCGTGAGAACAACGGGCCAAGTCCTAGAGGAGTACCACGTTCAGCACGAGCAACTCGAGTAGGACTGACTCCCGTATACCCCAAGTTGCCTCATGAGATGAGAGACTGAATCCCTGGCTTGGACTCAAGACGTAGGCAAAACTTTCCACAAGCCCCTCAGAGGAGACTTCTCTCAGCAATAGGTATGAGGGAGGGACCCTGAGATTGCTGCTCACAATGGGCATATATACACGGAGGAGCCCTGGACTCAAAAGGAGGACGCCTTTATTTGCTGGGGCTTGAATTCAGTCTAGGCATTTCATTCACAGATTGAACAGGGATGTCTGTACCACTGTGCAGTCCCTAGAGAAAGCCTAGGATCCCCGGACTCCTTTCGTCCGGAAGTAATGCTACTGACATGCCTCTGACACCTCGAGAGGCACGCAGAGCTCACTGCTTCAAAATTTGACGGAGCCTGACTCCTCTTGAACATTGACAGGAATCCCAGTATCCCTGTGGCTACTGGAAAGGGACCCCTGGGACTCCCGACTCACCCTCGAGAAGCGTCCCTTTTGCCCTGCCAAGCCTCGAAGAGAATCTGAGGTGTCCCTCGTACTCGACAGGAGTCCTGACTTCGTTGAACAAACACGAGGGTTTGAAGGGCCCATTTCCCCGCGTAAGTCGAGAGTGATACCCCAAGTTCACCGACGCAAACTCGAAAAAAACCATGCGACTTCCCCCTCCAAGCGAGATGGGGCCCCGATTCCCCTGCACTGCATGCAGAGCAATTTCCCGTGAGCCATATGAAACATGTCAGGGAGCCTCGACTTGCTTGATGGATGTCGAGACAGTCCGCAAAAACACAGTCAACAAGTAGAAAGGGACCCTGATAATGTCACACCCAGAATCGCGCAGGAGTTCCATGGGCCCCAATCAACTCGAGATGAGGCCCGCTTCCCGGCATGGACTTCCAGAGCCATCCCCCGTTCCTCCATCTCAACATGACCTGAGGTTTGAACTCCCTTTAGGCAACTCCAGAGGTTCCCCCGAGAACACACGGGCCAAGTCTAGTTGGAAATACTAAGTTCCGCCGAGCAACTCTGAGGACTGCTCGTTTTTATCCCAAAGTTGCCTCGAGATGAGCGCTGATTTCCCTGGCGTAGGACTCAGACGTTAGGCCACCTTTACACAAGGCCCTCAAAGAGGAGGCTTCTCTCAGCAATTGGTATTAGGGAGGGACCTGAGGGGTTTTGCTTTTTTTTTTGGGGCCCTCCAAGTGGGCATATACACCGAGAAGCCCTGGACGCGAAAGGAGGGCCCGGCTTTCCTTGCAGTGGCTTGACTACGGTCTAGTCTTTCATTTCAAAAGCTGAAGGAAAAAGACATGCACCACAGTGGTGTCCCTTAGGAGAGTAACGCCCAGGGTCCACCGACTCTTTCGCGGGAATGCTTCACATGTCTCTGACAACCTGAGTGAGGCCCCCCATGCCCCAGAGCTCACTGCTTACAAAATTTGACGGAGGCCTGACTCCTCTTGAACATTGACAGGAATACCCTGTATCCCTGCGGCTATGGGAAGGTGACCCTGGGTACTCCGGCCTCACCCTCGGAGAAAACGTTCCTTTTGCCGGGGCCAAGCCTCGAAGAGACTCCTGCGGATTGTCCCTCGTAACTCGACAGGAGGTCCTGACTTCAACGTAGAACCAACACGAGGGTTTTGAAGTTGCCATCCAGCCGTTAGTAGAAAGATGTACACCCAGGTCCCCGCCGCAATTCGAGGAGGAAAACACCATGAGATTTCCCCCTCCAAGCGAGATGAGGGCTGTTTCCCTGCAACTGCATGCAGAGCAATTCGTGAGCCCCCTGAAAACATGTCAGGAGCCATCGACTTGCTTGGATGGATGTCGATACAATCTGTAAAAACACTGTCCCAAGTTAGAGAGGGACCCTGATGGTCACACCCGCATCGCGAAGGGAGCTCCAATGGGCCCCATTTCAAACTCAGAGATGAGGCACGCTTCCCCTGTAATTGACTCCTAGAGCCATCTCCCCGCTTCCCCATCAAGCACGGACCAGTGAGCTTGACTCCCTTTAGGCAATTCCATGAGGTTCCCCGTGCACATCGTTGCCAAGTCTAGAGGAGTAGCTAAGTTCAGCAGAGCACCTCGAGGACATGCCCCTCTGTGTACCCCACATTGCCTCTTGATGATTGAGCTGATTCCTGCCTGAGACTCAAGAGCGTTAGGCCACACTTTCCATAAGCCCCTCAAAAGGAAGGTCCTCTCTGCAGTCAATATGTATGGGGACGGACCCTCGAGATTGCTGACTCAAGTGAGCAATATCACGAGAAGCCCTTGATTCGAGAAGGAGGCGGCTTTCATTCTGCTCGTGGCTTGAATACAGGCTCAGTTCTTTCACATCGCTCAAGGTGAAAGGGGATGTCTGCATCACCCTGTTGAGTCCATAGAGGAATGCTCTAGGTCGCGCCTCCTTTACGACGAATATGCCTCACATGCCTCTGTACTTCAACCAGTCGAGAGCAGGCAGGCTCACTGCTTCAAAATTTGACGGTGCAGCTGACTCCTCTTGAACATTGACAGGAATCCCAGTATCCCTGTGGCTACTGGAAAGGGGCCTGGGTCTCCCGACTCACCTCGAGAAGCGTTCCTTTTGCCCTGCCAAGCCTCGAAGAGACTCCTGAGGTGTCCTCGTAACTCGACAGGAGTCCTGACTTCGTTGAACCAACACGAGGGTTGAAGGGCCATTTCCCGCCGTAAGTCGGAGAGAATGTACCCCAGGTCCGGGCGCGCAACTCGAGAAAATCCAACCATCATGAGACTTCCCCCTCAAGCGAGATGAGGCCGATTCCCCTGCACTGCATGCAGAGCAATTCCGTGAGCCCCCTGAAACATGTCAGGAGCCTCCGACTTGCTTGATGGATGTCGAGACAGTCCGCAAAAACACTGTCACAAGTAGAGAGGGACCCTGAGGTGTCACACCAGCATCGCGAAGGAGCTCCATGGGCCCCAAATCAACTCGAGATGAGGCCCGCTTCCCTGCATTGACTCCAGAGCCATCCCCCGTTCCCCATCAAAACACGACCTGAGGCTTGACTCCCTTTAGGCAACTCCAGAGGTTCCCCAGAGAACAACGGGCCAAGTCTAGAGGAGTACCAAGTTCAGCAGAGCAACTCGAGGATGCTCGTGTACAACCAAATTGCCTCGAGATGAGAGCTGATTCCCTGGCTTAGACTCAAGACGTAGGGCCACCTTTCCACAAGCCCTCAAGAGGAGGCTTCTCTCAGCAAGATAGGTATGAGGGAGGGACCCTGAGATTGCTGCCTCAAGGGCATATACACCGAGAAGCCTGACTCGAAAGGAGGACGGGTTTCCTTGCAGTGGCTTGAATACAGTTCTCAGTCTTTCACTCGCACACGCTGAAGGGATGTCTGCACCACCTGTGGAGTCCCTAGAGAAAGTCTAGGTCCCCGACTCCTTTCGACGGAATGCCTCACATGCCTCTGACACCTCGAGAGGCACGCAGAGCTCACTGCTTCAAAATTTGATCGGAAGCCTGACTCCTCTTGAACATTGACAGGAATCCCAGTTTCCTCTGGCTACTGGAAAGGGCCCCTGGGTCTCCCACCTCACCTCGAGAAGCGTTCCCTTTTGCCTTCCAAGCCTCGAAGAGTATTCCTGAGGTGTCCCTCGTAACTCGACAGGAGTCCTGACTTCGTTGAACAAACAGAGGGTTTGAAGGGCCATCCCCGCCGTTACTCGAGAATGTACCCCCAGGTCCCCGCCGCAACTCGAGAAAAAAATCATGAGACATCCCCTCCAAGCGAGATGAGGCCCGATTCCCATGCACTGCATGCCAGAGCAATTCCGTGAGCCCCATGAAACATGTCAGGAGCCTCGACTTGCTTGATGGATGTCGAGACAGTCCGCAAAACACTGTCACAAGTAGAGAGGGACCCTGAGGTCACACCAGCATCGCGAAGGAGCTCCATGGGCCCAAATCAACTCGAGATGGGCCCGCTTCCCCTGCATTGACTCCAGAGCCATCCCCCGTTCCCCATCAATCAGACCTGAGGTTTGACTCCCTTTAGGCAACTCCAGAGGTTCCGAGCACAACGGGCCAAGTCTAGAGGAGTACTAGCAAGTTCAGCAGAGCAACTAACGAGGACTGCTCCGTGTACCCCAAATTGCCTCGAGATGAGAGCTGATTCACTGGCTTAGACTCAAGACGTAGGCCAACTTTCCCACAAGCCCCTCAAGAGGAGGCTTCTCTCAGCAATAGGTATGAGGGAGGGGCCCTGAGATTTGCTGCCTCAAGTGGCATATACACCGAGAAGCCCTGACTCGAAAGGAGGCCGGGTTTCCTTGCAGTGGCTTGAATACAGTCTCAGTCTTTCATCTCACAAGGTGAATGGATGTCTGCACCACCTGTGGAGTCCCTAGAGAAAGCCTAGGATCCCGACTCCTTTCGACGGAATGCTCACATGCCTCTGACACCTCGAGAGGCACGCAGAGCTCACTGCTTCAAAATTTGACGGTAGCCTGACTCTTCTTGAACATTGACAGGAATCCCAGTATCCCTGTGGCTACTGGAAAAGGGACCCTGGAATTCCCGCCTCACCACGAGAAGCGTCCCTTTTGCCCTGCCAAGCCTCGAAGAGATTCCTGAGGTGTCCCTCGTAACTCGACAGGAGTCCTGACGTCGTTGCTGAACAAACACGAGGGTTGAAGTGCCATCCCCGCCGTTACTAGAGAATGTACCCCCAGGTCCCCGCCGCAATTCGAGAAAAACCATGAGACTTCCCCCTCCAAGCGAGATGAGGCCGATTCCCCTGCACTGCATGCAGAGCAATTCGTGAGCCCCATGAAACATGTCAGGAGCCTCGACTTGCTTGATGGATCTCGAGACAGTCCGCAAGAAACACTGTCACAAGTAGAGAGGGACCCTGAGGTGACACCAGCATACGCGAAGGAGATCCATGGGCCCAAAATCAACTCGAGATGAGGCCCGCTTCCCCTGCATTGACTCCAGAGCCATCCCCCGTTCCCATCAAAAGCACGACCAGTGGCTTGACTCCCTTTAGGGCAACTCCAGAGGTTCCCCGAGAACAACGTGCCAAGTCTAGAGGAGTACCAAGTTCAGCAGAGCACCTCGAGGACTGCTCCGTGTACCCCAATTTGCCTCGAGATGAGAGCTGATTCCCTGGCTTAGACTCAAGACGTAGGCCAACTTTCCACAAGCCCTCAAAGAGGAGGCTTCTCTCAGCAAAGGTATGAGGGAGGGGCCCTGAGTTTGCTGCCTCAAGTGGCATATACACCGAGAAGCCCTCACTTGAAAGGAGGCCGGGTTTCCTTGCAGTGGCTTGAATTCGGGCTCATCTTTCATCTCACAAGGTGAAGGGATGTCTGCACCCCAGTGGTGTCCCTAGAGAAAGCCCTAGGTCCCCGACTCCTTTCGATGGAATGCCTCACATGCCTCTGACACCTCGAGAGGCACGCAGAAGCTCACTGCTTCAAAAGGTGACGGTGCCTGAGTACTCTTGAACATTGACAGGAATCCCAGTATCCCTGTGGTTACTGGAAAGTGCCCCTCTGTCTCCCGCCTCACCTCGAGAAGCGTCCCTTTTGCCCTGCCAAGCCTCGAAGAGATTCCTGAGGTGTCCCTCGTAACTCAACAGGAGTCCTGACGTCACTGAACAAACACGAGGTTTGAAGGGCCATCCCCGCCGTAACTAGAGAATGCACCCCAGGTCCCCGCCGCAATTCGAGAAAAACCATGAGACTTCCCCCTCCAAGCGAGATGAGGCCTGATTCCCCTGCACTGCATGCAGAGCAATTCCGTGAGCCCCCTGAAACATGTCAGGAGCCTCGACTTGCTTGATGGATCTCGAGACAATCCGCAAGAACACTGTCACAAGTAGAGAGGGACCCTGAGGTCACACCAGCATCTCGAAGGAGCTCCATGTACCCAAATCAACTCGAGATGAGGCCCGCTTCCCTGCATTGACTCCAGAGCCATCCCCGACTCCCCATCAAACACGACCAGTGGCTTGACTCCCTTTAGGCAACTCCAGAGGTTCCCCGAGAACAACGTGCCAAGTCTAGAGGAATACCAAGTTCAGCAGAGCAATTCGAGGATGCTCCTTGTACCCCAAATTGCCTCGAGATGAGAGCTGATTTCCTGGCTTAGACTCAAGACGTAGGCCAACTTTCCACAAGCCCCTCAAGAGGAGGCTTCTCTCAGCAATAGGTATGAGGGAGGGGCCCTGAGTTTGCTGCCTCAATGGGCATATACACCGAGAAGCCCTGACTCGAAAGGAGGCCGGGTTTCCTTGCAGTGGCTTGAATACAGGGCTCATCTTTCATCTCACAAGGTGAAGGGATGTCTGCACCCTGTGGAGTCCCTAGAGAAAGCCCTAGGTCCCCGACTCCTTTCGACGGAATGCCTCACATGCCTCTGACACCTCGAGAGGCACGCAGAGCTCACTGCTTCAAAAGGTGACGGAGCCTGACTCTCTTGAACATTGACAGGAATCCCAGTATCCCTGTGGTTACTGGAAAGGGACCCTGGGTCTCCCGCCTCACCTCGAGAAGCGTCCCTTTTGCCCTGCCAAGCCTCGAAGAGATTCCTGAGGTGTCCCTCGTAACTCGACAGGAGTCCTGAGTCGTTGAACAAACACGAGGGTTGAAGGGCCATCCCCGCCGTTACTCGAGAATGTACCCCAGGTCCCCGCCGCAATTCGAGAAAAACCATGAGACTTCCCCCTCCAAGCGAGATGAGGCCCGATTCCCCTGCTGCATGCAGAGCAATTCCGTGAGCCCCTGAAACATGTCAGGAGCCTCGACTTGCTTGATGGATGTCGAGACAGTCCGCAAAAAACACTGTCACAAGTAGAGAGGGACCCTGAGGTCACACCAGCATCGCGAAGGAGCTCCATGGGCCCCAAATCAACTCGAGATGAGGCCCGCTTCCCCTGCATTGACTCCAGAGCCATCCCCCGTTCCCCATCAAACACGACCTGAGGCTTGACTCCCTTTAGGCAACTCCAGAGGTTCCCCGAGAACAACGGGCCAAGTCTAGAGGAGTACCAAGTTCAGCAGAGCAACTCGAGGAATGCTCCGTGTACCCCAAATTGCCTCGAGATGAGAGCTGATTCCCTGGCTTAGACTCAAGACGTAGGCCACCTTTCCACAAGCCCCTCAAGAGGAGGCTTCTCTCAGCAATAGGTATGAGGGAGGGACCCTGAGATTGCTGCCTCAATGGGCATATACACCGAGAAGCCCTGACTCGAAAGGAGGCCGGGTTTCCTTGCAGTGGCTTGAATACAGTCTAGTCTTTCATCTCACAAGGTGAAGGGATGTCTGCACCACCTGTGGAGTCCCTAGAGAAAGCCCTAGGTCCCCGACTCCTTTCGACGGAATGCCTCACATGCCTCTGACACCTCGAGAGGCACGCAGAGCTCACTGCTTCAAAATTTGACGGAGCCTGACTCCTCTTGAACTTGACAGGAATCCCAGTATCCCTGTGGCTACTGGAAAGGGACCCTGGGTCTCCCGACTCACCTCGAGAAGCGTCCCTTTTGCCCTGCCAAGCCTCGAAGAGACTCCTGAGGTGTCCCTCGTAACTCGACAGGAGTCCTGACTTCGTTGAACAAACACGAGGGTTGAAGGGCCATCCCCGCCGTAAGTCGAGAATGTACCCCAGGTCCCCGCCGCAACTCGAGAAAAACCATGAGACTTCCCCTCCAAGCGAGATGAGGCCGATTCCCCTGCACTGCATGCAGAGCAATTCCGTGAGCCCCCTGAAACATGTCAGGAGCCTCGACTTGCTTGATGGATGTCGAGACAGTCCGCAAAAACACTGTCACAAGTAGAGAGGGACCCTGAGGTCACACCAGCATCGCGAAGGAGCTCCATGGGCCCCAAATCAACTCGAGATGAGGCCCGCTTCCCTGCATTGACTCCAGAGCCATCCCCCGTTCCCCATCAAACACGACCTGAGGCTTGACTCCCTTTAGGCAACTCCAGAGGTTCCCCGAGAACAACGGGCCAAGTCTAGAGGAGTACCAAGTTCAGCAGAGCAACTCGAGGACTGCTCCGTGTACCCCAAATTGCCTCGAGATGAGAGCTGATTCCCTGGCTTAGACTCAAGACGTAGGCCACCTTTCCACAAGCCCCTCAAGAGGAGGCTTCTCTCAGCAATAGGTATGAGGGAGGGACCCTGAGATTGCTGCCTCAATGGGCATATACACCGAGAAGCCCTGACTCGAAAGGAGGCCGGGTTTCCTTGCAGTGGCTTGAATACAGTCTAGTCTTTCATCTCACAAGGTGAAGGGATGTCTGCACCACCTGTGGAGTCCCTAGAGAAAGCCCTAGGTCCCCGACTCCTTTCGACGGAATGCCTCACATGCCTCTGACACCTCGAGAGGCACGCAGAGCTCACTGCTTCAAAATTTGACGGAGCCTGACTCCTCTTGAACATTGACAGGAATCCCAGTATCCCTGTGGCTACTGGAAAGGGACCCTGGGTCTCCCGACTCACCTCGAGAGAAGCGTCCCTTTTGCCCTGCCAAGCCTCGAAGAGACTCCTGAGGTGTCCCTCGTAACTCGACAGGAGTCCTGACTTCGTTGAACAAACACGAGGGTTGAAGGGCCATCCCCGCCGTAAGTCGAGAATGTACCCCAGGTCCCCGCCGCAACTCGAGAAAAAACATGAGACTTCCTCTCCAAGCGAGATGAGGCCCGATTCCCCTGCACTGCATGCAGAGCAATTCCGTGAGCCCCCTGAAACATGTCAGGAGCCTCGACTTGCTTGATGGATGTCGAGACAGTCCGCAAAAACACTGTCACAAGTAGAGAGGGACCCTGAGGTCACACCAGCATCGCGAAGGAGCTCCATGGGCCCCAAATCAACTCGAGATGAGGCCCGCTTCCCCTGCATTGACTCCAGAGCCATCCCCCGTTCCCCATCAAACACGACCTGAGGCTTGACTCCCTTTAGGCAACTCCGAGAACAACGGGCCAAGTCTAGAGGAGTACCAAGTTCAGCAGAGCAACTCGAGGACTGCTCCGTGTACCCCAAATTGCCTCGAGATGAGAGCTGATTCCCTGGCTTAGACTCAAGACGTAGGCCACCTTTCCACAAGCCCCTCAAGAGGAGGCTTCTCTCAGCAATAGGTATGAGGGAGGGACCCTGAGATTGCTGCCTCAATGGGCATATACACCGAGAAGCCCTGACTCGAAAGGAGGCCGGGTTTCCTTGCAGTGGCTTGAATACAGTCTAGTCTTTCATCTCACAAGGTGAAGGGATGTCTGCACCACCTGTGGAGTCCCTAGAGAAAGCCCTAGGTCCCCGACTCCTTTCGACGGAATGCCTCACATGCCTCTGACACCTCGAGAGGCACGCAGAGCTCACTGCTTCAAAATTGACGGAGCCTGACTCTCTTGAACATTGACAGGAATCCCAGTATCCCTGTGGCTACTGGAAAGGGACCCTGGGTCTCCCGACTCACCTCGAGAAGCGTTCCTTTTGCCCTGCCAAGCCTCGAAGAGACTCCTGAGGTGTCCCCTCGTAACTCGACAGGAGTCCTGACTTCGTTGAACAAACACGAGGGTTGAAGGGCCATCCCCGCCGTAAGTCGAGAATGTACCCCAGGTCCCCGCCGCAACTCGAGAAAAAACATGAGAGACTTCCCCCTCCAAGCGAGATGAGGCCCGATTCCCCTGCACTGCATGCAGAGCAATTCCGTGAGCCCCCTGAAACATGTCAGGAGCCTCGACTTGCTTGATGGATGTCGAGACAGTCCGCAAAAACACTGTCACAAGTAGAGAGGGACCCTGAGGTCACACCAGCATCGCGAAGGAGCTCCATGGGCCCCAAATCAACTCGAGATGAGGCCCGCTTCCCCTGCATTGACTCCAGAGCCATCCCCCGTTCCCCATCAAACACGACCTGAGGCTTGACTCCCTTTAGGCAACTCCAGAGGTTCCCCGAGAACAACGGGCCAAGTCTAGAGGAGTACCAAGTTCAGCAGAGCAACTCGAGGACTGCTCGTGTACCCCAAATTGCCTCGAGATGAGAGCTGATTCCCTGGCTTAGACTCAAGACGTAGGCCACCTTTCCACAAGCCCCTCAAGAGGAGGCTTCTCTCAGCAATAGGTATGAGGGAGGGACCCTGAGATTGCTGCCTCAATGGGCATATACACCGAGAAGCCCTACTCGAAAGGAGGCCGGCTTTCCTTGCAGTGGCTTGAATACAGTCTAGTCTTTCATCTCACAAGGTGAAGGGATGTCTGCACCACCTGTGGAGTCCCTAGAGAAAGCCCTAGGTCCCCGACTCCTTTCGACGGAATGCCTCACATGCCTCTGACACCTCGAGAGGCACGCAGAGCTCACTGCTTCAAAATTTGACGGAGCCTGACTCCTCTTGAACATTGACAGGAATCCCAGTATCCCTGTGGCTACTGGAAAGGGACCCTGGGTCTCCCGACTCACCTCGAGAAGCGTCCCTTTTGCCCTGCCAAGCCTCGAAGAGACTCCTGAGGTGTCCCTCGTAACTCGACAGGAGTCCTGACTTCGTTGAACAAACACGAGGGTTGAAGGGCCATCCCCGCCGTAAGTCGAGAATGTACCCCAGGTCCCCCGCAACTCGAGAAAAAACCATGAGACTTCCCCCTCCAAGCGAGATGAGGCCCGATTCCCCTGCACTGCATGCAGAGCAATTCCGTGAGCCCCCTGAAACATGTCAGGAGCCTCGACTTGCTTGATGGATGTCGAGACAGTCCGCAAAAACACTGTCACAAGTAGAGAGGGACCCTGAGGTCACACCAGCATCGCGAAGGAGCTCCATGGGCCCCAAATCAACTCGAGATGAGGCCCGCTTCCCCTGCATTGACTCCAGAGCCATCCCCGTTCCCCATCAAACACGACCTGAGACTTGACTCCCTTTAGGCAACTCCAGAGGTTCCCCGAGAACAACGGGCCAAGTCTAGAGGAGTACCAAGTTCAGCAGAGCAACTCGAGGACTGCTCCGTGTACCCCAAATTGCCTCGAGATGAGAGCTGATTCCCTGGCTTAGACTCAAGACGTAGGCCACCTTTCCACAAGCCCCTCAAGAGGAGGCTTCTCTCAGCAATAGGTATGAGGGAGGGACCCCTGAGATTGCTGCCTCAATGGGCATATACACCGAGAAGCCCTGACTCGAAAGGAGGCCGGGTTTCCTTGCAGTGGCTTGAATACAGTCTAGTCTTTCATCTCACAAGGTGAAGGGATGTCTGCACCACCTGTGGAGTCCCTAGAGAAAGCCCTAGGTCCCCGACTCCTTTCGACGGAATGCCTCACATGCCTCTGACACCTCGAGAGGCACGCAGAGCTCACTGCTTCAAAATTTGACGGAGCCTGACTCCTCTTGAACATTGACAGGAATCCCAGTATCCCTGTGGCTACTGGAAAGGGACCCTGGGTCTCCCGACTCACCTCGAGAAGCGTCCCTTTTGCCCTGCCAAGCCTCGAAGAGACTCCTGAGGTGTCCCTCGTAACTCGACAGGAGTCCTGACTTCGTTGAACAAACACGAGGGTTGAAGGGCCATCCCCGCCGTAAGTCGAGAATGTACCCCAGGTCCCCGCCGCAACTCGAGAAAAACCATGAGACTTCCCCCTCCAAGCGAGATGAGGCCCGATTCCCCTGCACTGCATGCAGAGCAATTCCGTGAGAGCCCTGAAACATGTCAGGAGCCTCGACTTGCTTGATGGATGTCGAGACAGTCCGCAAAAACACTGTCACAAGTAGAGAGGGACCCTGAGGTCACACCAGCATCGCGAAGGAGCTCCATGGGCCCCAAATCAACTCGAGATGAGGCCCGCTTCCCCTGCATTGACTCCAGAGCCATCCCCCGTTCCCCATCAAACACGACCTGAGGCTTGACTCCCTTTAGGCAACTCCAGAGGTTCCCCGAGAACAACGGGCCAAGTCTAGAGGAGTACCAAGTTCAGCAGAGCAACTCGAGGACTGCTCCGTGTACCCCAAATTGCCTCGAGATGAGAGCTGATTCCCTGGCTTAGACTCAAGACGTAGGCCACCTTTCCACAAGCCCCAAAGAGGAGGCTTCTCTCAGCAATAGGTATGAGGGAGGGCCCCTGAGATTGCTGCCTCAATGGGCATATACACCGAGAAGCCCTGACTCGAAAGGAGGCCGGGTTTCCTTGCAGTGGCTTGAATACAGTCTAGTCTTTCATCTCACAAGGTGAAGGGATGTCTGCACCACCTGTGGAGTCCCTAGAGAAAGCCCTAGGTCCCCGACTCCTTTCGACGGAATGCCTCACATGCCTCTGACACCTCGAGAGGCACGCAGAGCTCACTGCTTCAAAATTTGACGGAGCCTGACTCCTCTTGAACATTGACAGGAATCCCAGTATCCCTGTGGCTACTGGAAAGGGACCCTGGGTCTCCCGACTCACCTCGAGAAGCGTCCCTTTTGCCCTGCCAAGCCTCGAAGAGACTCCTGAGGTGTCCCTCGTAACTCGACAGGAGTCCTGACTTCGTTGAACAAACACGAGGGTTGAAGGGCCATCCCCGCCGTAAGTCGAGAATGTACCCCAGGTCCCCGCCGCAACTCGAGAAAAACCATGAGACTTCCCCCTCCAAGCGAGATGAGGCCCGATTCCCCTGCACTGCATGCAGAGCAATTCCGTGAGCCCCCTGAAACATGTCAGGAGCCTCGACTTGCTTGATGGATGTCGAGACAGTCCGCAAAAACACTGTCACAAGTAGAGAGGGACCCTGAGGTCACACCAGCATCGCGAAGGAGCTCCATGGGCCCCAAATCAACTCGAGATGAGGCCCGCTTCCCCTGCATTGACTCCAGAGCCATCCCCCCCGTTCCCCATCAAACACGACCTGAGGCTTGACTCCCTTTAGGCAACTCCAGAGGTTCCCCGAGAACAACGGGCCAAGTCTAGAGGAGTACCAAGTTCAGCAGAGCAACTCGAGGACTGCTCCGTGTACCCCAAATTGCCTCGAGATGAGAGCTGATTCCCTGGCTTAGACTCAAGACGTAGGCCACCTTTCCACAAGCCCCTCAAGAGGAGGCTTCTTCTCTCAGCAATAGGTATGAGGGAGGGACCCTGAGATTGCTGCCTCAATGGGCATATACACCGAGAAGCCCTGACTCGAAAGGAGGCCGGGTTTCCTTGCAGTGGCTTGAATACAGTCTAGTCTTTCATCTCACAAGGTGAAGGGATGTCTGCACCACCTGTGGAGTCCCTAGAGAAAGCCCTAGGTCCCCGACTCCTTTCGACGGAATGCCTCACATGCCTCTGACACCTCGAGAGGCACGCAGAGCTCACTGCTTCAAAATTTGACGGAGCCTGACTCCTCTTGAACATTGACAGGAATCCCAGTATCCCTGTGGCTACTGGAAAGGGACCCTGGGTCTCCCGACTCACCTCGAGAAGCGTCCCTTTTGCCCTGCCAAGCCTCGAAGAGACTCCTGAGGTGTCCCTCGTAACTCGACAGGAGTCCTGACTTCGTTGAACAAACACGAGGGTTGAAGGGCCATCCCCGCCGTAAGTCGAGAATGTACCCCAGGTCCCCGCCGCAACTCGAGAAAAACCATGAGACTTCCCCCTCCAAGCGAGATGAGGCCCGATTCCCCTGCACTGCATGCAGAGCAATTCCGTGAGCCCCCTGAAACATGTCAGGAGCCTCGACTTGCTTGATGGATGTCGAGACAGTCCGCAAAAAAAACTGTCACAAGTAGAGAGGGACCCTGAGGTCACACCAGCATCGCGAAGGAGCTCCATGGGCCCCAAATCAACTCGAGATGAGGCCCGCTTCCCCTGCATTGACTCCAGAGCCATCCCCCGTTCCCCATCAAACACGACCTGAGGCTTGACTCCCTTTAGGCAACTCCAGAGGTTCCCGAGAACAACGGGCCAAGTCTAGAGGAGTACCAAGTTCAGCAGAGCAACTCGAGGACTGCTCCGTGTACCCCAAATTGCCTCGAGATGAGAGCTGATTCCCTGGCTTAGACTCAAGACGTAGGCCACCTTTCCACAAGCCCCTCAAGAGGAGGCTTCTCTCAGCAATAGGTATGAGGGAGGGACCTGAGATTGCTGCCTCAATGGGCATATACACCGAGAAGCCCTGACTCGAAAGGAGGCCGGGTTTCCTTGCAGTGGCTTGAATACAGTCTAGTCTTTCCTCTCACAAGGTGAAGGGATGTCTGCACCACCTGTGGAGTCCCTAGAGAAAGCCCTAGGTCCCCGACTCCTTTCGACGGAATGCCTCACATGCCTCTGACACCTCGAGAGGCGCAGAGCTCACTGCTTCAAAATTTGACGGAGCCTGACTCCTCTTGAACATTGACAGGAATCCCAGTATCCCTGTGGCTACTGGAAAGGGACCCTGGGTCTCCCGACTCACCTCGAGAAGCGTTCCTTTTGCCCTGCCAAGCCTCGAAGAGACTCCTGAGGTGTCCCTCGTAACTCGACAGGAGTCCTGACTTCGTTGAACAACACGAGGGTTGAAGGGCCATCCCCGCCGTAAGTCGAGAATGTACCCCAGGTCCCCGCCGCAACTCGAGAAAACCATGAGACTTCCCCCTCCAAGCGAGATGAGGCCCGATTCCCCTGCACTGCATGCAGAGCAATTCCGTGAGCCCCCTGAAACATGTCAGGAGCCTCGACTTGCTTGATGGATGTCGAGACAGTCCGCAAAAACACTGTCACAAGTAGAGAGGGACCCTGAGGTCACACCAGCATCGCGAAGGAGCTCCATGGGCCCCAAATCAACTCGAGATGAGGCCCGCTTCCCCTGCATTGACTCCAGAGCCATCCCCCGTTCCCCATCAAACACGACCTGAGGCTTGACTCCCTTTAGGCAACTCCAGAGGTTCCCCGAGAACAACGGGCCAAGTCTAGAGGAGTACCAAGTTCAGCAGAGCAACTCGAGGACTGCTCCGTGTACCCCAAATTGCCTCGAGATGAGAGCTGATTCCCTGGCTTAGACTCAAGACGTAGGCCACCTTTCCACAAGCCCCTCAAGAGGAGGCTTCTCTCAGCAATAGGTATGAGGGAGGGGACCCTGAGATTGCTGCCTCAATGGGCATATACACCGAGAAGCCCTGACTCGAAAGGAGGCCGGGTTTCCTTGCAGTGGCTTGAATACAGTCTAGTCTTTCATCTCACAAGGTGAAGGGATGTCTGCACCACCTGTGGAGTCCCTAGAGAAAGCCCTAGGTCCCCGACTCCTTTCGACGGAATGCCTCACATGCCTCTGACACCTCGAGAGGCACGCAGAGCTCACTGCTTCAAAATTTGACGGAGCCTGACTCCTCTTGAACATTGACAGGAATCCCAGTATCCCTGTGGCTACTGGAAAGGGACCCTGGGTCTCCCGACTCACCTCGAGAAGCGTTCCTTTTGCCCTGCCAAGCCTCGAAGAGACTCCTGAGGTGTCCCTCGTAACTCGACAGGAGTCCTGACTTCGTTGAACAAACACGAGGGTTGAAGGGCCATCCCCGCCGTAAGTCGAGAATGTACCCCAGGTCCCCGCCGCAACTCGAGAAAAACCATGAGATTCCCCCTCCAAGCGAGATGAGGCCCGATTCCCCTGCACTGCATGCAGAGCAATTCCGTGAGCCCCCTGAAACATGTCAGGAGCCTCGACTTGCTTGATGGATGTCGAGACAGTCCGCAAAAAAAACTGTCACAAGTAGAGAGGGACCCTGAGGTCACACCAGCATCGCGAAGGAGCTCCATGGGCCCCAAATCAACTCGAGATGAGGCCCGCTTCCCCTGCATTGACTCCAGAGCCATCCCCCGTTCCCCATCAAACACGACCTGAGGCTTGACTCCCTTTAGGCAACTCCAGAGGTTCCCCGAGAACAACGGGCCAAGTCTAGAGGAGTACCAAGTTCAGCAGAGCAACTCGAGGACTGCTCCGTGTACCCCAAATTGCCTCGAGATGAGAGCTGATTCCCTGGCTTAGACTCAAGACGTAGGCCACCTTTCCACAAGCCCCTCAAGAGGAGGCTTCTCTCAGCAATAGGTATGAGGGAGGGACCCTGAGATTGCTGCCTCAATGGGCATATACACCGAGAAGCCCTGACTCGAAAGGAGGCCGGCTTTCCTTGCAGTGGCTTGAATACAGTCTAGTCTTTCATCTCACAAGGTGAAGGGATGTCTGCACCACCTGTGGAGTCCCTAGAGAAAGCCCTAGGTCCCCGACTCCTTTCGACGGAATGCCTCACATGCCTCTGACACCTCGAGAGGCACGCAGAGCTCACTGCTTCAAAATTTGACGGAGCCTGACTCCTCTTGAACATTGACAGGAATCCCAGTATCCCTGTGGCTACTGGAAAGGGACCCTGGGTCTCCCGACTCACCTCGAGAAGCGTCCCTTTTGCCCTGCCAAGCCTCGAAGAGACTCCTGAGGTGTCCCTCGTAACTCGACAGGAGTCCTGACTTCGTTGAACAAACACGAGGGTTGAAGGGCCATCCCCGCCGTAAGTCGAGAATGTACCCCAGGTCCCCGCCGCAACTCGAGAAAAACCATGAGACTTCCCCCTCCAAGCGAGATGAGGCCCCGATTCCCCTGCACTGCATGCAGAGCAATTCCGTGAGCCCCCTGAAACATGTCAGGAGCCTCGACTTGCTTGATGGATGTCGAGACAGTCCGCAAAAACACTGTCACAAGTAGAGAGGGGGACCCTGAGGTCACACCAGCATCGCGAGGAGCTCCATGGGCCCCAAATCAACTCGAGATGAGGCCCGCTTCCCCTGCATTGACTCCAGAGCCATCCCCCGTTCCCCATCAAACACGACCTGAGGCTTGACTCCCTTTAGGCAACTCCAGAGGTTCCCCGAGAACAACGGGCCAAGTCTAGAGGAGTACCAAGTTCAGCAGAGCAACTCGAGGACTGCTCCGTGTACCCCAAATTGCCTCGAGATGAGAGCTGATTCCCTGGCTTAGACTCAAGACGTAGGCCACCTTTCCACAAGCCCCTCAAGAGGAGGCTTCTCTCAGCAGCATAGGTATGAGGGAGGGACCTGAGATTGCTGCCTCAATGGGCATATACACCGAGAAGCCCTGACTCGAAAGGAGGCCGGGTTTCCTTGCAGTGGCTTGAATACAGTCTAGTCTTTCATCTCACAAGGTGAAGGGATGTCTGCACCACCTGTGGAGTCCCTAGAGAAAGCCCTAGGTCCCCGACTCCTTTCGACGGAATGCCTCACATGCCTCTGACACCTCGAGAGGCACGCAGAGCTCACTGCTTCAAAATTTGACGGAGCCTGACTCCTCTTGAACATTGACAGGAATCCCAGTATCCCTGTGGCTACTGGAAAGGGACCCTGGGTCTCCCGACTCACCTCGAGAAGCGTTCCTTTTGCCCTGCCAAGCCTCGAAGAGACTCCTGAGGTGTCCCTCGTAACTCGACAGGAGTCCTGACTTCGTTGAACAAACACGAGGGTTGAAGGGCCATCCCCGCCGTAAGTCGAGAATGTACCCCAGGTCCCCGCCAAACTCGAGAAAAACCATGAGACTTCCCCCTCCAAGCGAGATGAGCCCGATTTCCCCTGCACTGCATGCAGAGCAATTCCGTGAGCCCCCTGAAACATGTCAGGAGCCTCGACTTGCTTGATGGATGTCGAGACAGTCCGCAAAAACACTGTCACAAGTAGAGAGGGACCCTGAGGTCACACCAGCATCGCGAAGGAGCTCCATGGGCCCCAAATCAACTCGAGATGAGGCCCGCTTCCCCTGCATTGACTCCAGAGCCATCCCCCGTTCCCCATCAAACACGACCTGAGGCTTGACTCCCTTTAGGCAACTCCAGAGGTTCCCCGAGAACAACGGGCCAAGTCTAGAGGAGTACCAAGTTCAGCAGAGCAACTCGAGGACTGCTCCGTGTACCCCAAATTGCCTCGAGATGAGAGCTGATTCCCTGGCTTAGACTCAAGACGTAGGCCACCTTTCCACAAGCCCCTCAAGAGGAGGCTTCTCTCAGCAATAGGTATGAGGGAGGGACCCTGAGATTGCTGCCTCAATGGGCATATACACCGAGAAGCCCTGACTCGAAAGGAGGCCGGCTTTCCTTGCAGTGGCTTGAATACAGTCTAGTCTTTCATCTCACAAGGTGAAGGGATGTCTGCACCACCTGTGGAGTCCCTAGAGAAAGCCCTAGGTCCCCGACTCCTTTCGACGGAATGCCTCACATGCCTCTGACACCTCGAGAGGCACGCAGAGCTCACTGCTTCAAAATTTGACGGAGCCTGACTCCTCTTGAACATTGACAGGAATCCCAGTATCCCTGTGGCTACTGGAAAGGGACCCTGGGTCTCCCGACTCACCTCGAGAAGCGTCCCTTTTGCCCTGCCAAGCCTCGAAGAGACTCCTGAGGTGTCCCTCGTAACTCGACAGGAGTCCTGACTTCGTTGAACAAACACGAGGGTTGAAGGGCCATCCCCGCCGTAAGTCGAGAATGTACCCCAGGTCCCCGCCGCAACTCGAGAAAAACCATGAGACTTCCCCCTCCAAGCGAGATGAGGCCCGATTCCCCTGCACTGCATGAGGAGCAATTCCGTGAGCCCCCTGAAACATGTCAGGAGCCTCGACTTGCTTGATGGATGTCGAGACAGTCCGCAAAAACACTGTCACAAGTAGAGAGGGACCCTGAGGTCACACCAGCATCGCGAAGGAGCTCCATGGGCCCCAAATCAACTCGAGATGAGGCCCGCTTCCCCTGCATTGACTCCAGAGCCATCCCCCGTTCCCCATCAAACACGACCTGAGGCTTGACTCCCTTTAGGCAACTCCAGAGGTTCCCCGAGAAAACGGGCCAAGTCTAGAGGAGTACCAAGTTCAGCAGAGCAACTCGAGGACTGCTCCGTGTACCCCAAATTGCCTCGAGATGAGAGCTGATTCCCTGGCTTAGACTCAAGACGTAGGCCACCTTTCCACAAGCCCCTCAAGAGGAGGCTTCTCTCAGCAATAGGTATGAGGGAGGGACCCTGAGATTGCTGCCTCAATGGGCATATACACCGAGAAGCCCTGACTCGAAAGGAGGCCGGCTTTCCTTGCAGTGGCTTGAATACAGTCTAGTCTTTCATCTCACAAGGTGAAGGGATGTCTGCACCACCTGTGGAGTCCCTAGAGAAAGCCCTAGGTCCCCGACTCCTTTCGACGGAATGCCTCACATGCCTCTGACACCTCGAGAGGCGCAGAGCTCACTGCTTCAAAATTTGACGGAGCCTGACTCCTCTTGAACATTGACAGGAATCCCAGTATCCCTGTGGCTACTGGAAAGGGACCCTGGGTCTCCCGACTCACCTCGAGAAGCGTTCCTTTTGCCCTGCCAAGCCTCGAAGAGACTCCTGAGGTGTCCCTCGTAACTCGACAGGAGTCCTGACTTCGTTGAACAAACACGAGGGTTGAAGGGCCATCCCCGCCGTAAGTCGAGAATGTACCCCAGGTCCCCGCCGCAACTCGAGAAAAACCATGAGACTTCCCCCTCCAAGCGAGATGAGGCCCGATTCCCCTGCACTGCATGCAGAGCAATTCCGTGTGAGCCCCCTGAAACATGTCAGGAGCCTCGACTTGCTTGATGGATGTCGAGACAGTCCGCAAAAACACTGTCACAAGTAGAGAGGGACCCTGAGGTCACACCAGCATCGCGAAGGAGCGCCATGGGCCCCAAATCAACTCGAGATGAGGCCCGCTTCCCCTGCATTGACTCCAGAGCCATCCCCCGTTCCCCATCAAACACGACCTGGCTTGACTCCCTTTAGGCAACTCCAGAGGTTCCCCGAGAACAACGGGCCAAGTCTAGAGGAGTACCAAGTTCAGCAGAGCAACTCGAGGACTGCTCCGTGTACCCCAAATTGCCTCGAGATGAGAGCTGATTCCCTGGCTTAGACTCAAGACGTAGGCCACCTTTCCACAAGCCCCTCAAGAGGAGGCTTCTCTCAGCAATAGGTATGAGGGAGGGACCCTGAGATTGCTGCCTCAATGGGCATATACACCGAGAAGCCCTGACTCGGAAGGAGGCCGGCTTTCCTTGCAGTGGCTTGAATAATACAGTCTAGTCTTTCATCTCACAAGGTGAAGGGATGTCTGCACCACCTGTGGAGTCCCTAGAGAAAGCCCTAGGTCCCCGACTCCTTTCGACGGAATGCCTCACATGCCTCTGACACCTCGAGAGGCACGCAGAGCTCACTGCTTCAAAATTTGACGGAGCCTGACTCCTCTTGAACATTGACAGGAATCCCAGTATCCCTGTGGCTACTGGAAAGGGACCCTGGGTCTCCCGACTCACCTCGAGAAGCGTCCCTTTTGCCCTGCCAAGCCTCGAAGAGACTCCTGAGGTGTCCCTCGTAACTCGACAGGAGTCCTGACTTCGTTGAACAAACACGAGGGTTGAAGGGCCATCCCCGCCGTAAGTCGAGAATGTACCCCAGGTCCCCGCCGCAACTCGAGAAAAACCATGAGACTTCCCCCTCCAAGCGAGATGAGGCCCGATTCCCCTGCACTGCATGCAGAGCAATTCCGTGAGCCCCCTGAAACATGTCAGGAGCTCGACTTGCTTGATGGATGTCGAGACAGTCCGCAAAAACACTGTCACAAGTAGAGAGGGACCCTGAGGTCACACCAGCATCGCGAAGGAGCTCCATGGGCCCCAAATCAACTCGAGATGAGGCCCGCTTCCCCTGCATTGACTCCAGAGCCATCCCCCGTTCCCCATCAAACACGACCTGAGGCTTGACTCCCTTTAGGCAACTCCAGAGGTTCCCCGAGAACAACGGGCCAAGTCTAGAGGAGTACCAAGTTCAGCAGAGCAACTCGAGGACTGCTCGGTGTACCCAAATTGCCTCGAGATGAGAGCTGATTCCCTGGCTTAGACTCAAGACGTAGGCCACCTTTCCACAAGCCCCTCAAGAGGAGGCTTCTCTCAGCAATAGGTATGAGGGAGGGACCCTGAGATTGCTGCCTCAATGGGCATATACACCGAGAAGCCCTGACTCGAAAGGAGGCCGGGTTTCCTTGCAGTGGCTTGAATACAGTTAGTCTAGTCTTTCATCTCACAAGGGTGAAGGGATGTCTGCACCACCTGTGGAGTCCCTAGAGAAAGCCCTAGGTCCCCGACTCCTTTCGACGGAATGCCTCACATGCCTCTGACACCTCGAGAGGCACGCAGAGCTCACTGCTTCAAAATTTGACGGAGCCTGACTCCTCTTGAACATTGACAGGAATCCCAGTATCCCTGTGGCTACTGGAAAGGGACCCTGGGTCTCCCGACTCACCTCGAGAAGCGTTCCTTTTGCCCTGCCAAGCCTCGAAGAGACTCCTGAGGTGTCCCTCGTAACTCGACAGGAGTCCTGACTTCGTTGAACAAACACGAGGGTTGAAGGGCCATCCCCGCCGTAAGTCGAGAATGTACCCCAGGTCCCCGCCGCAACGAGAAAAACCATGAGACTTCCCCCTCCAAGCGAGATGAGGCCCGATTCCCCTGCACTGCATGCAGAGCAATTCCGTGAGCCCCCTGAAACATGTCAGGAGCCTCGACTTTGCTTGATGGATGTCGAGACAGTCCGCAAAAAAACACTGTCACAAGTAGAGAGGGACCCTGAGGTCACACCAGCATCGCGAAGGAGCTCCATGGGCCCCAAATCAACTCGAGATGAGGCCCGCTTCCCCTGCATTGACTCCAGAGCCATCCCCCGTTCCCCATCAAACACGACCTGAGGCTTGACTCCCTTTAGGCAACTCCAGAGGTTCCCCGAGAACAACGGGCCAAGTCTAGAGGAGTAGTACCAAGTTCAGCAGAGCAACTCGAGGACTGCTCCGTGTACCCCAAATTGCCTCGAGATGAGAGCTGATTCCCTGGCTTAGACTCAAGACGTAGGCCACCTTTCCACAAGCCCCTCAAGAGGAGGCTTCTCTCAGCAATAGGTATGAGGGAGGGACCCTGAGATTGCTGCCTCAATGGGCATATACACCGAGAAGCCCTGACTCGAAAGGAGGCCGGCTTTCCTTGCAGTGGCTTGAATACAGTCTAGTCTTTCATCTCACAAGTGAAGGGATGTCTGCACCACCTGTGGAGTCCCTAGAGAAAGCCCTAGGTCCCCGACTCCTTTCGACGGAATGCCTCACATGCCTCTGACACCTCGAGAGGCACGCAGAGCTCACTGCTTCAAAATTTGACGGAGCCTGACTCCTCTTGAACATTGACAGGAATCCCAGTATCCCTGTGGCTACTGGAAAGGGACCCTGGGTCTCCCGACTCACCTCGAGAAGCGTCCCTTTTGCCCTGCCAAGCCTCGAAGAGACTCCTGAGGTGTCCCTCGTAACTCGACAGGAGTCCTGACTTCGTTGAACAAACACGAGGGTTGAAGGGCCATCCCCGCCGTAAGTCGAGAATGTACCCCAGGTCCCCGCCGCAACTCGAGAAAAAAAACCATGAGACTTCCCCCTCCAAGCGAGATGAGGCCCGATTCCCCTGCACTGCATGCAGAGCAATTCCGTGAGCCCCCTGAAACATGTCAGGAGCCTCGACTTGCTTGATGGATGTCGAGACAGTCCGCAAAAACACTGTCACAAGTAGAGAGGGACCCTGAGGTCACACCAGCATCGCGAAGGAGCTCCATGGGCCCCCAAATCAACTCGAGATGAGGCCCGCTTCCCCTGCATTGACTCCAGAGCCATCCCCCGTTCCCCATCAAACACGACCTGAGGCTTGACTCCCTTTAGGCAACTCCAGAGGTTCCCCGAGAACAACGGGCCAAGTCTAGAGGAGTACCAAGTTCAGCAGAGCAACTCGAGGACTGCTCCGTGTACCCCAAATTGCCTCGAGATGAGAGCTGATTCCCTGGCTTAGACTCAAGACGTAGGCCACCTTTCCACAAGCCCCTCAGAGGAGGCTTCTCTCAGCAATAGGTATGAGGGAGGGACCCTGAGATTGCTGCCTCAATGGGCATATACACCGAAGCCCTGACTCGAAAGGAGGCCGGGTTTCCTTGCAGTGGCTTGAATACAGTCTAGTCTTTCATCTCACAAGGTGAAGGGATGTCTGCACCACCTGTGGAGTCCCTAGAGAAAGCCCTAGGTCCCCGACTCCTTTCGACGGAATGCCTCACATGCCTCTGACACCTCGAGAGGCACGCAGAGCTCACTGCTTCAAAATTTGACGGAGCCTGACTCCTCTTGAACATTGACAGGAATCCCAGTATCCCTGTGGCTACTGGAAAGGGACCCTGGGTCTCCCGACTCACCTCGAGAAGCGTTCCTTTTGCCCTGCCAAGCCTCGAAGAGACTCCTGAGGTGTCCCTCGTAACTCGACAGGAGTCCTGACTTCGTTGAACAAACACGAGGGTTGAAGGGCCATCCCCGCCGTAAGTCGAGAATGTACCCCAGGTCCCCGCCCGCAACTCGAGAAAAAAACCATGAGACTTCCCCCTCCAAGCGAGATGAGGCCCGATTCCCCTGCACTGCATGCAGAGCAATTCCGTGAGCCCCCTGAAACATGTCAGGAGCCTCGACTTGCTTGATGGATGTCGAGACAGTCCGCAAAAACACTGTCACAAGTAGAGAGGGACCCTGAGGTCACACCAGCATCGCGAAGGAGCTCCATGGGCCCCAAATCAACTCGAGATGAGGCCCGCTTCCCCTGCATTGACTCCAGAGCCATCCCCCGTTCCCCATCAAACACGACCTGAGGCTTGACTCCCTTTAGGCAACTCCAGAGGTTCCCCGAGAACAACGGGCCAAGTCTAGAGGAGTACCAAGTTCAGCAGAGCAACTCGAGGACTGCTCCGTGTACCCCAAATTGCCTCGAGATGAGAGCTGATTCCCTGGCTTAGACTCAAGACGTAGGCCACCTTTCCACAAGCCCCTCAAGAGGAGGCTTCTCTCAGCAATAGGTATGAGGGAGGGACCCTGAGATTGCTGCCTCAATGGGCATATACACCGAGAAGCCCTGACTCGAAAGGAGGCCGGGTTTCCTTGCAGTGGCTTGAATACAGTCTAGTCTTTCATCTCACAAGGTGAAGGGATGTCTGCACCACCTGTGGAGTCCCTAGAGAAAGCCCTAGGTCCCCGACTCCTTTCGACGGAATGCCTCACATGCCTCTGACACCTCGAGAGGCACGCAGAGCTCACTGCTTCAAAATTTGACGGAGCCTGACTCCTCTTGAACATTGACAGGAATCCCAGTATCCCTGTGGCTACTGGAAAGGGACCCTGGGTCTCCCGACTCACCTCGAGAAGCGTTCCTTTTGCCCTGCCAAGCCTCGAAGAGACTCCTGAGGTGTCCCTCGTAACTCGACAGGAGTCCTGACTTCGTTGAACAAACACGAGGGTTGAAGGGCCATCCCCGCCGTAAGTCGAGAATGTACCCCAGGTCCCCGCCGCAACTCGAGAAAAACCATGAGACTTCCCCCTCCAAGCGAGATGAGGCCCGATTCCCCTGCACTGCATGCAGAGCAATTCCGTGAGCCCCCTGAAACATGTCAGGAGCCTCGACTTGCTTGATGGATGTCGAGACAGTCCGCAAAAACACTGTCACAAGTAGAGAGGGACCCTGAGGTCACACCAGCATCGCGAAGGAGCTCCATGGGCCCCAAATCAACTCGAGATGAGGCCCGCTTCCCCTGCATTGACTCCAGAGCCATCCCCCGTTCCCCATCAAACACGACCTGAGGCTTGACTCCCTTTAGGCAACTCCAGAGGTTCCCCGAGAACAACGGGCCAAGTCTAGAGGAGTACAAGTTCAGCAGAGCAACTCGAGGACTGCTCCGTGTACCCCAAATTGCCTCGAGATGAGAGCTGATTCCCTGGCTTAGAGACTCAAGACGTAGGCCACCTTTCCACAAGCCCCTCAAGAGGAGGCTTCTCTCAGCAATAGGTATGAGGGAGGGACCCTGAGATTGCTGCCTCAATGGGCATATACACCGAGAAGCCCTGACTCGAAAGGAGGCCGGGTTTCCTTGCAGTGGCTTGAATACAGTCTAGTCTTTCATCTCACAAGGTGAAGGGATGTCTGCACCACCTGTGGAGTCCCTAGAGAAAGCCCTAGGTCCCCGACTCCTTTCGACGGAATGCCTCACATGCCTCTGACACCTCGAGAGGCACGCAGAGCTCACTGCTTCAAAATTTGACGGAGCCTGACTCCTCTTGAACATTGACAGGAATCCCAGTATCCCTGTGGCTACTGGAAAGGGACCCTGGGTCTCCCGACTCACCTCGAGAAGCGTTCCTTTTGCCCTGCCAAGCCTCGAAGAGACTCCTGAGGTGTCCCTCGTAACTCGACAGGAGTCCTGACTTCGTTGAACAAACACGAGGGTTGAAGGGCCATCCCCGCCGTAAGTCGAGAATGTACCCCAGGTCCCCGCCGCAACTCGAGAAAAAACCATGAGACTTCCCCCTCCAAGCGAGATGAGGCCCGATTCCCCTGCACTGCATGCAGAGCAATTCCGTGAGCCCCCTGAAACATGTCAGGAGCCTCGACTTGCTTGATGGATGTCGAGACAGTCCGCAAAAACACTGTCACAAGTAGAGAGGGACCCTGAGGTCACACCAGCATCGCGAAGGAGCTCCATGGGCCCCAAATCAACTCGAGATGAGGCCCGCTTCCCCTGCATTGACTCCAGAGCCATCCCCCGTTCCCATCAAACACGACCTGAGGCTTGACTCCCTTTAGGCAACTCCAGAGGTTCCCCGAGAACAACGGGCCAAGTCTAGAGGAGTACCAAGTTCAGCAGAGCAACTCGAGGACTCCGTGTACCCCCCAAATTGCCTCGAGATGAGAGCTGATTCCCTGGCTTAGACTCAAGACGTAGGCCACCTTTCCACAAGCCCCTCAAGAGGAGGCTTCTCTCAGCAATAGGTATGAGGGAGGGACCCTGAGATTGCTGCCTCAATGGGCATATACACCGAGAAGCCCTGACTCGAAAGGAGGCCGGCTTTCCTTGCAGTGGCTTGAATACAGTCTAGTCTTTCATCTCACAAGGTGAAGGGATGTCTGCACCACTGTGGAGTCCCTAGAGAAAGCCCTAAGGTCCGACTCCTTTCGACGGAATGCCTCACATGCCTCTGACACCTCGAGAGGCACGCAGAGCTCACTGCTTCAAAATTTGACGGAGCCTGACTCCTCTTGAACATTGACAGGAATCCCAGTATCCCTGTGGCTACTGGAAAGGGACCCTGGGTCTCCCGACTCACCTCGAGAAGCGTTCCTTTTGCCCTGCCAAGCCTCGAAGAGACTCCTGAGGTGTCCCTCGTAACTCGACAGGAGTCCTGACTTCGTTGAACAACACGAGGGTTGAAGGGCCATCCCCGCCGTAAGTCGAGAGAATGTACCCCAGGTCCCCGCCGCAACTCGAGAAAAAAAAATGAGACTTCCCCCTCCAAGCGAGATGAGGCCCGATTCCCCTGCACTGCATGCAGAGCAATTCCGTGAGCCCCCTGAAACATGTCAGGAGCCTCGACTTGCTTGATGGATGTCGAGACAGTCCGCAAAAACACTGTCACAAGTAGAGAGGGGGACCCTGAGGTCACACCAGCATCGCGAAGGAGCTCCATGGGCCCCAAATCAACTCGAGATGAGGCCCGCTTCCCCTGCATTGACTCCAGAGCCATCCCCCGTTCCCCATCAAACACGACCTGAGGCTTGACTCCCTTTAGGCAACTCCAGAGGTTCCCCGAGAACAACGGGCCAAGTCTAGAGGAGTACCAAGTTCAGCAGAGCAACTCGAGGACTGCTCCGTGTACCCCAAATTGCCTCGAGATGAGAGCTGATTCCCTGGCTTAGACTCAAGACGTAGGCCACCTTTCCACAAGCCCCTCAAGAGGAGGCTTCTCTCAGCAATAGGTATGAGGGAGGGACCCTGAGATTGCTGCCTCAATGGGCATACACCGAGAAGCCCTGACTCGAAAGGAGGCCGGGTTTCCTTGCAGTGGCTTGAATACAGTCTAGTCTTTCATCTCACAAGGTGAAGGGATGTCTGCACCACCTGTGGAGTCCCTAGAGAAAGCCCTAGGTCCCCGACTCCTTTCGACGACGAATGCCTCACATGCCTCTGACACCTCGAGAGGCACGCAGAGCTCACTGCTTCAAAATTTGACGGAGCCTGACTCCTCTTGAACATTGACAGGAATCCCAGTATCCCTGTGGCTACTGGAAAGGGACCCTGGGTCTCCCGACTCACCTCGAGAAGCGTCCCTTTTGCCCTGCCAAGCCTCGAAGAGACTCCTGAGGTGTCCCTCGTAACTCGACAGGAGTCCTGACTTCGTTGAACAAACACGAGGGTTGAAGGGCCATCCCCGCCGTAAGTCGAGAATGTACCCCAGGTCCCCGCCGCAACTCGAGAAAAACCATGAGACTTCCCCCTCCAAGCGAGATGAGGCCCGATTCCCCTGCACTGCATGCAGAGCAATTCCGTGAGCCCCCTGAAACATGTCAGGAGCCTCGACTTGCTTGATGGATGTCGAGACAGTCCGCAAAAACACTGTCACAAGTAGAGAGGGACCCTGAGGTCACACCAGCATCGCGAAGGAGCTCCATGGGCCCCAATCAACTCGAGATGAGGCCCGCTTCCCCTGCATTGACTCCAGAGCCATCCCCCGTTCCCCATCAAACACGACCTGAGGCTTGACTCCCTTTAGGCAACTCCAGAGGTTCCCCGAGAACAACGGGCCAAGTCTAGAGGAGTACCAAGTTCAGCAGAGCAACTCGAGGACTGCTCCGTGTACCCCAAATTGCCTCGAGATGAGAGCTGATTCCCTGGCTTAGACTCAAGACGTAGGCCACCTTTCCACAAGCCCCTCAAGAGGAGGCTTCTCTCAGCAATAGGTATGAGGGAGGGACCCTGAGATTGCTGCCTCAATGGGCATATACACCGAGAAGCCCTGACTCGAAAGGAGGCCGGGTTTCCTTGCAGTGGCTTGAATACAGTCTAGTCTTTCATCTCACAAGGTGAAGGGATGTCTGCACCACCTGTGGAGTCCCTAGAGAAAGCCCTAGGTCCCCGACTCCTTTCGACGGAATGCCTCACACATGCTCTGACACCTCCTCGAGAGGCACGCAGAGCTCACTGCTTCAAAATTTGACGGAGCCTGACTCCTCTTGAACATTGACAGGAATCCCAGTATCCCTGTGGCTACTGGAAAGGGACCCTGGGTCTCCCGACTCACCTCGAGAAGCGTCCCTTTTGCCCTGCCAAGCCTCGAAGAGACTCCTGAGGTGTCCCTCGTAACTCGACAGGAGTCCTGACTTCGTTGAACAAACACGAGGGTTGAAGGGCCATCCCCGCCGTAAGTCGAGAATGTACCCCAGGTCCCCGCCGCAACTCGAGAAAAAACCATGAGACTTCCCCCTCCAAGCGAGATGAGGCCCGATTCCCCTGCACTGCATGCAGAGCAATTCCGTGAGCCCCCTGAAATGTCAGGAGCCTCGACTTGCTTGATGGATGTCGAGACAGTCCGCAAAAAAAACACTGTCACAAGTAGAGAGGGACCCTGAGGTCACACCAGCATCGCGAAGGAGCTCCATGGGCCCCAAAATCAACTCGAGATGAGGCCCGCTTCCCCTGCATTGACTCCAGAGCCATCCCCCGTTCCCCATCAAACACGACCTGAGGCTTGACTCCCTTTAGGCAACTCCAGAGGTTCCCCGAGAACAACGGGCCAAGTCTAGAGGAGTACCAAGTTCAGCAGAGCAACTCGAGGACTGCTCCGTGTACCCCAAATTGCCTCGAGATGAGAGCTGATTCCCTGGCTTAGACTCAAGACGTAGGCCACCTTTCCACAAGCCCCTCAAGAGGAGGCTTCTCTCAGCAATAGGTATGAGGGAGGGACCCTGAGATTGCTGCCTCAATGGGCATATACACCGAGAAGCCCTGACTCGAAAGGAGGCCGGCTTTCCTTGCAGTGGCTTGAGTACAGTCTAGTCTTTCATCTCACAAGGTGAAGGGATGTCTGCACCACCTGTGGAGTCCCTAGAGAAAGCCCTAGGTCCCCGACTCCTTTCGACGGAATGCCTCACATGCCTCTGACACCTCGAGAGGCACGCAGAGCTCACTGCTTCAAAATTTGACGGAGCCTGACTCCTCTTGAACATTGACAGGAATCCCAGTATCCCTGTGGCTACTGGAAAGGGACCCTGGGTCTCCCGACTCACCTCGAGAAGCGTCCCTTTTGCCCTGCCAAGCCTCGAAGAGACTCCTGAGGTGTCCCTCGTAACTCGACAGGAGTCCTGACTTCGTTGAACAAACACGAGGGTTGAAGGGCCATCCCCGCCGTAAGTCGAGAATGTACCCCAGGTCCCCGCCGCAACTCGAGAAAAACCATGAGACTTCCCCCTCCAAGCGAGATGAGGCCCGATTCCCCTGCACTGCATGCAGAGCAATTCCGTGAGCCCCCTGAAACATGTCAGGAGCCTCGACTTGCTTGATGGATGTCGAGACAGTCCGCAAAAACACTGTCACAAGTAGAGAGGGACCCTGAGGTCACACCAGCATCGCGAAGGAGCTCCATGGGCCCCAAATCAACTCGAGATGAGGCCCGCTTCCCCTGCATTGACTCCAGAGCCATCCCCCGTTCCCCATCAAACACGACCTGAGGCTTGACTCCCTTTAGGCAACTCCAGAGGTTCCCCGAGAACAACGGGCCAAGTCTAGAGGAGTACCAAGTTCAGCAGAGCAACGAGGACTGCTCTCCGTGTACCCCAAATTGCCTCGAGATGAGAGCTGATTCCCTGGCTTAGACTCAAGACGTAGGCCACCTTTCCACAAGCCCCTCAAGAGGAGGCTTCTCTCAGCAATAGGTATGAGGGAGGGACCCTGAGATTGCTGCCTCAATGGGCATATACACCGAGAAGCCCTGACTCGAAAGGAGGCCGGGTTTCCTTGCAGTGGCTTGAATACAGTCTAGTCTTTCATCTCACAAGGTGAAGGGATGTCTGCACCACCTGTGGAGTCCCTAGAGAAAGCCCTAGGTCCCCGACTCCTTTCGACGGAATGCCTCACATGCCTCTGACACCTCGAGAGGCACGCAGAGCTCACACTGCTTCAAAATTTGACGGAGCCTGACTCCTCTTGAACATTGACAGGAATCCCAGTATCCCTGTGGCTACTGGAAAGGGACCCTGGGTCTCCCGACTCACCTCGAGAAGCGTTCCTTTTGCCCTGCCAAGCCTCGAAGAGACTCCTGAGGTGTCCCTCGTAACTCGACAGGAGTCCTGACTTCGTTGAACAAACACGAGGGTTGAAGGGCCATCCCCGCCGTAAGTCGAGAATGTACCCCAGGTCCCCGCCGCAACTCGAGAAAAAAAAATGAGACTTCCCCCTCCAAGCGAGATGAGGCCCGATTCCCCTGCACTGCATGCAGAGCAATTCCGTGAGCCCCCTGAAACATGTCAGGAGCCTCGACTTGCTTGATGGATGTCGAGACAGTCCGCAAAAAAAAACACTGTCACAAGTAGAGAGGGACCCTGAGGTCACACCAGCATCGCGAAGGAGCTCCATGGGCCCCAAATCAACTCGAGATGAGGCCCGCTTCCCCTGCATTGACTCCAGAGCCATCCCCCGTTCCCCATCAAACACGACCTGAGGCTTGACTCCCTTTAGGCAACTCCAGAGGTTCCCCGAGAAGACAACGGGCCAAGTCTAGAGGAGTACCAAGTTCAGCAGAGCAACTCGAGGACTGCTCCGTGTACCCCAAATTGCCTCGAGATGAGAGCTGATTCCCTGGCTTAGACTCAAGACGTAGGCCACCTTTCCACAAGCCCCTCAAGAGGAGGCTTCTCTCAGCAATAGGTATGAGGGAGGGACCCTGAGATTGCTGCCTCAATGGGCATATACACCGAGAAGCCCTGACTCGAAAGGAGGCCGGCTTTCCTTGCAGTGGCTTGAATACAGTCTAGTCTTTCATCTCACAAGGTGAAGGGATGTCTGCACCACCTGTGGAGTCCCTAGAGAAAGCCCTAGGTCCCCGACTCCTTTCGACGGAATGCCTCACATGCCTCTGACACCTCGAGAGGCACGCAGAGCTCACTGCTTCAAAATTTGACGGGCCTGACTCCTCTTGAACATTGACAGGAATCCCAGTATCCCTGTGGCTACTGGAAAGGGACCCTGGGTCTCCCGACTCACCTCGAGAAGCGTCCTTTTTGCCCTGCCAAGCCTCGAAGAGACTCCTGAGGTGTCCCTCGTAACTCGACAGGAGTCCTGACTTCGTTGAACAAACACGAGGGTTGAAGGGCCATCCCCGCCGTAAGTCGAGAATGTACCCCAGGTCCCCGCCGCAACTCGAGAAAAACCATGAGACTTCCCCCTCCAAGCGAGATGAGGCCCGATTCCCCTGCACTGCATGCAGAGCAATTCCGTGAGCCCCCTGAAACATGTCAGGAGCCTCGACTTGCTTGATGGATGTCGAGACAGTCCGCAAAAACACTGTCACAAGTAGAGAGGGACCCTGAGGTCACACCAGCATCGCGAAGGAGCTCCATGGGCCCCAAATCAACTCGAGATGAGGCCCGCTTCCCCTGCATTGACTCCAGAGCCATCCCCCGTTCCCCATCAAACACGACCTGAGGCTTGACTCCCTTTAGGCAACTCCAGAGGTTCCCCGAGAACAACGGGCCAAGTCTAGAGGAGTACCAAGTTCAGCAGAGCAACTCGAGGACTGCTCCGTGTACCCCAAATTGCCTCGAGATGAGAGCTGATTCCCTGGCTTAGACTCAAGACGTAGGCCACCTTTCCACAAGCCCCTCAAGAGGAGGCTTCTCTCAGCAATAGGTATGAGGGAGGGACCCTGAGATTGCTGCCTCAATGGGCATATACACCGAGAAGCCCTGACTCGAAAGGAGGCCGGGTTTCCTTGCAGTGGCTTGAATACAGTCTAGTCTTTCATCTCACAAGGTGAAGGGATGTCTGCACCACCTGTGGAGTCCCTAGAGAAAGCCCTAGGTCCCCGACTCCTTTCGACGGAATGCCTCACATGCCTCTGACACCTCGAGAGGCACGCAGAGCTCACTGCTTCAAAATTTGACGGAGCCTGACTCCTCTTGAACATTGACAGGAATCCCAGTATCCCTGTGGCTACTGGAAAGGGACCCTGGGTCTCCCGACTCACCTCGAGAAGCGTCCCTTTTGCCCTGCCAAGCCTCGAAGAGACTCCTGAGGTGTCCCTCGTAACTCGACAGGAGTCCTGACTTCGTTGAACAAACACGAGGGTTGAAGGGCCATCCCCGCCGTAAGTCGAGAATGTACCCCAGGTCCCCGCCGCAACTCGAGAAAAACCATGAGACTTCCCCCTCCAAGCGAGATGAGGCCCGATTCCCCTGCACTGCATGCAGAGCAATTCCGTGAGCCCCCTGAAACATGTCAGGAGGAGCCTCGACTTGCTTGATGGATGTCGAGACAGTCCGCAAAAACACTGTCACAAGTAGAGAGGGACCCTGAGGTCACACCAGCATCGCGAAGGAGCTCCATGGGCCCCAAATCAACTCGAGATGAGGCCCGCTTCCCCTGCATTGACTCCAGAGCCATCCCCCGTTCCCCATCAAACACACGACTGAGGCTTGACTCCCTTTAGGCAACTCAGAGGTTCCCCGAGAACAACGGGCCAAGTCTAGAGGAGTACCAAGTTCAGCAGAGCAACTCGAGGACTGCTCCGTGTACCCCAAATTGCCTCGAGATGAGAGCTGATTCCCTGGCTTAGACTCAAGACGTAGGCCACCTTTCCACAAGCCCCTCAAGAGGAGGCTTCTCTCAGCAATAGGTATGAGGGAGGGACCCTGAGATTGCTGCCTCAATGGGCATATACACCGAGAAGCCCTGACTCGAAAGGAGGCCGGGTTTCCTTGCAGTGGCTTGAATACAGTCTAGTCTTTCATCTCACAAGGTGAAGGGATGTCTGCACCACCTGTGGAGTCCCTAGAGAAAGCCCTAGGTCCCCGACTCCTTTCGACGGAATGCCTCACATGCCTCTGACACCTCGAGAGGCACGCAGAGCTCACTGCTTCAAAATTTGACGGAGCCTGACTCCTCTTGAACATTGACAGGAAATCCCAGTATCCCTGTGGCTACTGGAAAGGGACCCTGGGTCTCCCGACTCACCTCGAGAAGCGTCCCTTTTGCCCTGCCAAGCCTCGAAGAGACTCCTGAGGTGTCCCTCGTAACTCGACAGGAGTCCTGACTTCGTTGAACAAACACGAGGGTTGAAGGGCCATCCCCGCCGTAAGTCGAGAATGTACCCCAGGTCCCCGCCGCAACTCGAGAAAAACCATGAGACTTCCCCCTCCAAGCGAGATGAGGCCCGATTCCCCTGCACTGCATGCAGAGCAATTCCGTGAGCCCCTGAAACATGTCAGGAGCCTCGACTTGCTTGATGGATGTCGAGACAGTCCGCAAAAACACTGTCACAAGTAGAGAGGGACCCTGAGGTCACACCAGCATCGCGAAGGAGCTCCATGGGCCCCAAATCAACTCGAGATGAGGCCCGCTTCCCCTGCATTGACTCCAGAGCCATCCCCCGTTCCCCATCAAACACGACCTGAGGCTTGACTCCCTTTAGGCAACTCCAGAGGTTCCCCGAGAACAACGGGCCAAGTCTAGAGGAGTACCAAGTTCAGCAGAGCAACTCGAGGACTGCTCCGTGTACCCCAAATTGCCTCGAGATGAGAGCTGATTCCCTGGCTTAGACTCAAGACGTAGGCCACCTTTCCACAAGCCCCTCAAGAGGAGGCTTCTCTCAGCAATAGGTATGAGGGAGGGACCCCCTGAGATTGCTGCCTCAATGGGCATATACACCGAGAAGCCCTGACTCGAAAGGAGGCCGGGTTTCCTTGCAGTGGCTTGAATACAGTCTAGTCTTTCATCTCACAAGGTGAAGGGATGTCTGCACCACCTGTGGAGTCCCTAGAGAAAGCCCTAGGTCCCCGACTCCTTTCGACGGAATGCCTCACATGCCTCTGACACCTCGAGAGGCACGCAGAGCTCACTGCTTCAAAATTTGACGGAGCCTGACTCCTCTTGAACATTGACAGGAATCCCAGTATCCCTGTGGCTACTGGAAAGGGACCCCTGGGTCTCCCGACTCACCTCGAGAAGCGTCCCTTTTTTGCCCTGCCAAGCCTCGAAGAGACTCCTGAGGTGTCCCTCGTAACTCGACAGGAGTCCTGACTTCGTTGAACAAACACGAGGGTTGAAGGGCCATCCCCGCCGTAAGTCGAGAATGTACCCCAGGTCCCCGCCGCAACTCGAGAAAAAAACCATGAGACTTCCCCCTCCAAGCGAGATGAGGCCCGATTCCCCTGCACTGCATGCAGAGCAATTCCGTGAGCCCCCTGAAACATGTCAGGAGCCTCGACTTGCTTGATGGATGTCGAGACAGTCCGCAAAAACACTGTCACAAGTAGAGAGGGACCCTGAGGTCACACCAGCATCGCGAAGGAGCTCCATGGGCCCCAAATCAACTCGAGATGAGGCCCGCTTCCCCTGCATTGACTCCAGAGCCATCCCCCGTTCCCCATCAAACACGACCTGAGGCTTGACTCCCTTTAGGCAACTCCAGAGGTTCCCCGAGAACAACGGGCCAAGTCTAGAGGAGTACCAAGTTCAGCAGAGCAACTCGAGGACTGCTCCGTGTACCCCAAATTGCCTCGAGATGAGAGCTGATTCCCTGGCTTAGACTCAAGACGTAGGCCACCTTTCCACAAGCCCCTCAAGAGGAGGCTTCTCTCAGCAATAGGTATGAGGGAGGGACCCTGAGATTGCTGCCTCAATGGGCATATACACCGAGAAGCCCTGACTCGAAAGGAGGCCGGGTTTCCTTGCAGTGGCTTGAATACAGTCTAGTCTTTCATCTCACAAGGTGAAGGGATGTCTGCACCACCTGTGGAGTCCCTAGAGAAAGCCCTAGGTCCCCGACTCCTTTCGACGGAATGCCTCACATGCCTCTGACACCTCGAGAGGCACGCAGAGCTCACTGCTTCAAAATTTGACGGAGCCTGACTCCTCTTGAACATTGACAGGAATCCCAGTATCCCTGTGGCTACTGGAAAGGGACCCTGGGTCTCCCGACTCACCTCGAGAAGCGTCCCTTTTGCCCTGCCAAGCCTCGAAGAGACTCCTGAGGTGTCCCTCGTAACTCGACAGGAGTCCTGACTTCGTTGAAACAAACACGAGGGTTGAAGGGCCATCCCCGCCGTAAGTCGAGAATGTACCCCAGGTCCCCGCCGCAACTCGAGAAAAACCATGAGACTTCCCCCTCCAAGCGAGATGAGGCCCGATTCCCCTGCACTGCATGCAGAGCAATTCCGTGAGCCCCCTGAAACATGTCAGGAGCCTCGACTTGCTTGATGGATGTCGAGACAGTCCGCAAAAACACTGTCACAAGTAGAGAGGGACCCTGAGGTCACACCAGCATCGCGAAGGAGCTCCATGGGCCCCAAATCAACTCGAGATGAGGCCCGCTTCCCCTGCATTGACTCCAGAGCCATCCCCCGTTCCCCATCAAACACGACCTGAGGCTTGACTCCCTTTAGGCAACTCCAGAGGTTCCCCGAGAACAACGGGCCAACTCTAGAGGAGTACCAAGTTCAGCAGAGCAACTCGAGGACTGCTCCGTGTACCCCAAATTGCCTCGAGATGAGAGCTGATTCCCTGGCTTAGACTCAAGACGTAGGCCACCTTTCCACAAGCCCCTCAAGAGGAGGCTTCTCTCAGCAATAGGTATGAGGGAGGGACCCTGAGATTGCTGCCTCAATGGGCATATACACCGAGAAGCCCTGACTCGAAAGGAGGCCGGGTTTCCTTGCAGTGGCTTGAATACAGTCTAGTCTTTCATCTCACAAGGTGAAGGGATGTCTGCACCACCTGTGGAGTCCCTAGAGAAAGCCCTAGGTCCCCGACTCCTTTCGACGGAATGCCTCACATGCCTCTGACACCTCGAGAGGCACGCAGAGCTCACTGCTTCAAAATTTGACGGAGCCTGACTCCTCTTGAACATTGACAGGAATCCCAGTATCCCTGTGGCTACTGGAAAGGGACCCTGGGTCTCCCGACTCACCTCGAGAAGCGTCCCTTAGCCCTGCCAAGCCTCGAAGAGACTCCTGAGGTGTCCCTCGTAACTCGACAGGAGTCCTGACTTCGTTGAACAAACACGAGGGTTGAAGGGCCATCCCCGCCGTAAGTCGAGAATGTACCCCAGGTCCCCGCCGCAACTCGAGAAAAACCATGAGACTTCCCCCTCCAAGCGAGATGAGGCCCGATTCCCCTGCACTGCATGCAGAGCAATTCCGTGAGCCCCCTGAAACATGTCAGGAGCCTCGACTTGCTTGATGGATGTCGAGACAGTCCGCAAAAAAAACACTGTCACAAGTAGAGAGGGACCCTGAGGTCACACCAGCATCGCGAAGGAGCTCCATGGGCCCCAAATCAACTCGAGATGAGGCCCGCTTCCCCTGCATTGACTCCAGAGCCATCCCCCGTTCCCCATCAAACACGACCTGAGGCTTGACTCCCTTTAGGCAACTCCAGAGGTTCCCCGAGAACAACGGGCCAAGTCTAGAGGAGTACCAAGTTCAGTAGAGCAACTCGAGGACTGCTCCGTGTACCCCAAATTGCCTCGAGATGAGAGCTGATTCCCTGGCTTAGACTCAAGACGTAGGCCACCTTTCCACAAGCCCCTCAAGAGGAGGCTTCTCTCAGCAATAGGTATGAGGGAGGGACCCTGAGATTGCTGCCTCAATGGGCATATACACCGAGAAGCCCTGACTCGAAAGGAGGCCGGGTTTCCTTGCAGTGGCTTGAATACAGTCTAGTCTTTCATCTCACAAGGTGAAGGGATGTCTGCACCACCTGTGGAGTCCCTAGAGAAAGCCCTAGGTCCCCGACTCCTTTCGACGGAATGCCTCACATGCCTCTGACACCTCGAGAGGCACGCAGAGCTCACTGCTTCAAAATTTGACGGAGCCTGACTCCTCTTGAACATTGACAGGAATCCCAGTATCCCTGTGGCTACTGGAAAGGGACCCTGGGTCTCCCGACTCACCTCGAGAAGCGTCCCTTTTGCCCTGCCAAGCCTCGAAAAGACTCCTGAGGTGTCCCTCGTAACTCGACAGGAGTCCTGACTTCGTTGAACAAACACGAGGGTTGAAGGGCCATCCCCGCCGTAAGTCGAGAATGTACCCCAGGTCCCCGCCGCAACTCGAGAAAAACCATGAGACTTCCCCCTCCAAGCGAGATGAGGCCCGATTCCCCTGCACTGCATGCAGAGCAATTCCGTGAGCCCCCTGAAACATGTCAGGAGCCTCGACTTGCTTGATGGATGTCGAGACAGTCCGCAAAAAACACTGTCACAAGTAGAGAGGGACCCTGAGGTCACACCAGCATCGCGAAGGAGCTCCATGGGCCCCAAATCAACTCGAGATGAGGCCCGCTTCCCCTGCATTGACTCCAGAGCCATCCCCCGTTCCCCATCAAACACGACCTGAGGCTTGACTCCCTTTAGGCAACTCCAGAGGTTCCCCGAGAACAACGGGCCAAGTCTAGAGGAGTACCAAGTTCAGCAGAGCAACTCGAGGACTGCTCCGTGTACCCCAAATTGCCTCGAGATGAGAGCTGATTCCCTGGCTTAGACTCAAGACGTAGGCCACCTTTCCACAAGCCCCTCAAGAGGAGGCTTCTCTCAGCAATAGGTATGAGGGAGGGACCCTGAGATTGCTGCCTCAATGGGCATATACACCGAGAAGCCCTGACTCGAAAGGAGGCCGGGTTTCCTTGCAGTGGCTTGAATACAGTCTAGTCTTTCATCTCACAAGGTGAAGGGATGTCTGCACCACCTGTGGAGTCCCTAGAGAAAGCCCTAGGTCCCCGACTCCTTTCGACGGAATGCCTCACATGCCTCTGACACCTCGAGAGGCACGCAGAGCTCACTGCTTCAAAATTTGACGGAGCCTGACTCCTCTTGAACATTGACAGGAATCCCAGTATCCCTGTGGCTACTGGAAAGGGACCCTGGGTCTCCCGACTCACCTCGAGAAGCGTCCCTTTTGCCCTGCCAAGCCTCGAAGAGACTCCTGAGGTGTCCCTCGTAACTCGACAGGAGTCCTGACTTCGTTGAACAAACACGAGGGTTGAAGGGCCATCCCCGCCGTAAGTCGAGAATGTACCCCAGGTCCCCGCCGCAACTCGAGAAAAAAACCATGAGACTTCCCCCTCCAAGCGAGATGAGGCCCGATTCCCCTGCACTGCATGCAGAGCAATTCCGTGAGCCCCCTGAAACATGTCAGGAGCCTCGACTTGCTTGATGGATGTCGAGACAGTCCGCAAAAACACTGTCACAAGTAGAGAGGGACCCTGAGGTCACACCAGCATCGCGAAGGAGCTCCATGGGCCCCAAATCAACTCGAGATGAGGCCCGCTTCCCCTGCATTGACTCCAGAGCCATCCCCCGTTCCCCATCAAACACGACCTGAGGCTTGACTCCCTTTAGGCAACTCCAGAGGTTCCCCGAGAACAACGGGCCAAGTCTAGAGGAGTACCAAGTTCAGCAGAGCAACTCGAGGACTGCTCCGTGTACCCCAAAAAGCCTCGAGATGAGAGCTGATTCCCTGGCTTAGACTCAAGACGTAGGCCACCTTTCCACAAGCCCCTCAAGAGGAGGCTTCTCTCAGCAATAGGTATGAGGGAGGGACCCTGAGATTGCTGCCTCAATGGGCATATACACCGAGAAGCCCTGACTCGAAAGGAGGCCGGGTTTCCTTGCAGTGGCTTGAATACAGTCTAGTCTTTCATCTCACAAGGTGAAGGGATGTCTGCACCACCTGTGGAGTCCCTAGAGAAAGCCCTAGGTCCCCGACTCCTTTCGACGGAATGCCTCACATGCCTCTGACACCGAGAGGCAGAGCAGCAGCTCACTGCTTCAAAATTTGACGGAGCCTGACTCCTCTTGAACATTGACAGGAATCCCAGTATCCCTGTGGCTACTGGAAAGGGACCCTGGGTCTCCCGACTCACCTCGAGAAGCGTCCCTTTTGCCCTGCCAAGCCTCGAAGAGACTCCTGAGGTGTCCCTCGTAACTCTGACAGGAGTCCTGACTTCGTTGAACAAACACGAGGGTTGAAGGGCCATCCCCGCCGTAAGTCGAGAATGTACCCCAGGTCGCCGCAACTCGAGAAAAACCATGAGACTTCCCCCTCCAAGCGAGATGAGGCCCGATTCCCCTGCACTGCATGCAGAGCAATTCCGTGAGCCCCCTGAAACATGTCAGGAGCCTCGACTTGCTTGATGGATGTCGAGACAGTCCGCAAAAACACTGTCACAAGTAGAGAGGGACCCTGAGGTCACACCAGCATCGCGAAGGAGCTCCATGGGCCCCAAATCAACTCGAGATGAGGCCCGCTTCCCCTGCATTGACTCCAGAGCCATCCCCCGTTCCCCATCAAACACGACCTGAGGCTTGACTCCCTTTAGGCAACTCCAGAGGTTCCCGAGAAACAACGGGCCAAGTCTAGAGGAGTACCAAGTTCAGCAGAGCAACTCGAGGACTGCTCCGTGTACCCCAAATTGCCTCGAGATGAGAGCTGATTCCCTGGCTTAGACTCAAGACGTAGGCCACCTTTCCACAAGCCCCTCAAGAGGAGGCTTCTCTCAGCAATAGGTATGAGGGAGGGACCCTGAGATTGCTGCCTCAATGGGCATATACACCGAGAAGCCCTGACTCGAAAGGAGGCCGGGTTTCCTTGCAGTGGCTTGAATACAGTCTAGTCTTTCATCTCACAAGGTGAAGGGATGTCTGCACCACCTGTGGAGTCCCTAGAGAAAGCCCTAGGTCCCCGACTCCTTTCGACGGAATGCCTCACATGCCTCTGACACCTCGAGAGGCACGCAGAGCTCACTGCTTCAAAATTTGACGGAGCCTGACTCCTCTTGAACATTGAACATTGACAGGAATCCCAGTATCCCTGTGGCTACTGGAAAGGGACCCTGGGTCTCCCGACTCACCTCGAGAAGCGTCCCTTTTGCCCTGCCAAGCCTCGAAGAGACTCCTGAGGTGTCCCTCGTAACTCGACAGGAGTCCTGACCTGACTTCGTTGAACAAACACGAGGGTTGAAGGGCCATCCCCGCCGTAAGTCGAGAATGTACCCCAGGTCCCCGCCGCAACTCGAGAAAAAAACCATGAGACTTCCCCCTCCAAGCGAGATGAGGCCCGATTCCCCTGCACTGCATGCAGAGCAATTCCGTGAGCCCCCTGAAACATGTCAGGAGCCTCGACTTGCTTGATGGATGTCGAGACAGTCCGCAAAAAAAAACACTGTCACAAGTAGAGAGGGACCCTGAGGTCACACCAGCATCGCGAAGGAGCTCCATGGGCCCCAAATCAACTCGAGATGAGGCCCGCTTCCCCTGCATTGACTCCAGAGCCATCCCCCGTTCCCCATCAAACACGACCTGAGGCTTGACTCCCTTTAGGCAACTCCAGAGGTTCCCCGAGAACAACGGGCCAAGTCTAGAGGAGTACCAAGTTCAGCAGAGCAACTCGAGGACTGCTCTCCGTGTACCCCAAATTGCCTCGAGATGAGAGAGCTGATTCCCCCTGGCTTAGACTCAAGACGTCAGACGTAGGCCACCTTTCCACAAGCCCCTCAAGAGGAGGCTTCTCTCAGCAATAGGTATGAGGGACCCTGAGATTGCTGCCTCAATGGGCATATACACCGAGAAGCCCTGACTCGAAAGGAGGCCGGGTTTCCTTGCAGTGGCTTGAATACAGTCTAGTCTTTCATCTCACAAGGTGAAGGGATGTCTGCACCACCTGTGGAGTCCCTAGAGAAAGCCCTAGGTCCCCGACTCCTTTCGACGGAATGCCTCACATGCCTCTGACACCTCGAGAGGCACGCAGAGCTCACTGCTTCAAAATTTGACGGAGCCTGACTCCTCTTGAACATTGACAGGAATCCCAGTATCCCTGTGGCTACTGGAAAGGGACCCTGGGTCTCCCGACTCACCTCGAGAAGCGTCCCTTTTGCCCTGCCAAGCCTCGAAGAGACTCCTGAGGTGTCCCTCGTAACTCGACAGGAGTCCTGACTTCGTTGAACAAACACGAGGGTAAGGGCCATCCCCGCCGTAAGTCGAGAATGTACCCCAGGTCCCCGCCGCAACTCGAGAAAAACCATGAGACTTCCCCCTCCAAGCGAGATGAGGCCCGATTCCCCTGCACTGCATGCAGAGCAATTCCGTGAGCCCCCTGAAACATGTCAGGAGCCTCGACTTGCTTGATGGATGTCGAGACAGTCCGCAAAAACACTGTCACAAGTAGAGAGGGACCCTGAGGTCACACCAGCATCGCGAAGGAGCTCCATGGGCCCCAAATCAACTCGAGATGAGGCCCGCTTCCCCTGCATTGACTCCAGAGCCATCCCCCCCCCCATCAAACACGACCTGAGGCTTGACTCCCTTTAGGCAACTCCAGAGGTTCCCCGAGAACAACGGGCCAAGTCTAGAGGAGTACCAAGTTCAGCAGAGCAACTCGAGGACTGCTCCGTGTACCCCAAATTGCCTCGAGATGAGAGCTGATTCCCTGGCTTAGACTCAAGACGTAGGCCACCTTTCCACAAGCCCCTCAAGAGGAGGCTTCTCTCAGCAATAGGTATGAGGGAGGGACCCTGAGATTGCTGCCTCAATGGGCATATACACCGAGAAGCCCTGACTCGAAAGGAGGCCGGGTTTCCTTGCAGTGGCTTGAATACAGTCTAGTCTTTCATCTCACAAGGTGAAGGGATGTCTGCACCACCTGTGGAGTCCCTAGAGAAAGCCCTAGGTCCCCGACTCCTTTCGACGGAATGCCTCACATGCCTCTGACACCTCGAGAGGCACGCAGAGCTCACTGCTTCAAAATTTGACGGAGCCTGACTCCTCTTGAACATTGACAGGAATCCCAGTATCCCTGTGGCTACTGGAAAGGGACCCTGGGTCTCCCGACTCACCTCGAGAAGCGTCCCTTTTGCCCTGCCAAGCCTCGAAGAGACTCCTGAGGTGTCCCTCGTAACTCGACAGGAGTCCTGACTTCGTTGAACAAACACGAGGGTTGAAGGGCCATCCCCGCCGTAAGTCGAGAATGTACCCCAGGTCCCCGCCGCAACTCGAGAAAAACCATGAGACTTCCCCCTCCAAGCGAGATGAGGCCCGATTCCCCTGCACTGCATGCAGAGCAATTCCGTGAGCCCCCTGAAACATGTCAGGAGCCTCGACTTGCTTGATGGATGTCGAGACAGTCCGCAAAAACACTGTCACAAGTAGAGAGGGACCCTGAGGTCACACCAGCATCGCGAAGGAGCTCCATGGGCCCCAAATCAACTCGAGATGAGGCCCGCTTCCCCTGCATTGACTCCAGAGCCATCCCCCGTTCCCCATCAAACACGACCTGAGGCTTGACTCCCTTTAGGCAACTCCAGAGGTTCCCCGAGAACAACGGGCCAAGTCTAGAGGAGTACCAAGTTCAGCAGAGCAACTCGAGGACTGCTCCGTGTACCCCAAATTGCCTCGAGATGAGAGCTGATTCCCTGGCTTAGACTCAAGACGTAGGCCACCTTTCCACAAGCCCCTCAAGAGGAGTTCTCTCAGCAATAGGTATGAGGGAGGGACCCTGAGATTGCTGCCTCAATGGGCATATACACCGAGAAGCCCTGACTCGAAAGGAGGCCGGGTTTCCTTGCAGTGGCTTGAATACAGTCTAGTCTTTCATCTCACAAGGTGAAGGGATGTCTGCACCACCTGTGGAGTCCCTAGAGAAAGCCCTAGGTCCCCGACTCCTTTCGACGGAATGCCTCACATGCCTCTGACACCTCGAGAGGCACGCAGAGCTCACTGCTTCAAAATTTGACGGAGCCTGACTCCTCTTGAACATTGACAGGAATCCCAGTATCCCTGTGGCTACTGGAAAGGGACCCTGGGTCTCCCGACTCACTCGAGAAGCGTCCCTTTTTTGCCTGCCAAGCCTCGAAGAGACTGAGGTGTCCCTCGTAACTCGACAGGAGTCCTGACTTCGTTGAACAAACACGAGGGGGTGAAGGGCCATCCCCGCCGTAAGTCGAGAATGTACCCCAGGTCCCCGCCGCAACTCGAGACTCGAGAAAAACCATGAGACTTCCCCCTCCAAGCGAGATGAGGCCCGATTCCCCTGCACTGCATGCAGAGCAATTCCGTGAGCCCCCTGAAACATGTCAGGAGCCTCGACTTGCTTGATGGATGTCGAGACAGTCCGCAAAAACACTGTCACAAGTAGAGAGGGACCCTGAGGTCACACCAGCATCGCGAAGGAGCTCCATGGGCCCCAAATCAACTCGAGATGAGGCCCGCTTCCCCTGCATTGACTCCAGAGCCATCCCCCGTTCCCCATCAAACACGACCTGAGGCTTGACTCCCTTTAGGCAACTCCAGAGGTTCCCCGAGAACAACGGGCCAAGTCTAGAGGAGTACCAAGTTCAGCAGAGCAACTCGAGGACTGCTCCGTGTACCCCAAATTGCCTCGAGATGAGAGCTGATTCCCTGGCTTAGACTCAAGACGTAGGCCACCTTTCCACAAGCCCCTCAAGAGGAGGCTTCTCTCAGCAGCATAATGAGGGAGGGACCCTGAGATTGCTGCCTCAATGGGCATATACACCGAGAAGCCCTGACTCGAAAGGAGGCCGGGTTTCCTTGCAGTGGCTTGAATACAGTCTAGTCTTTCATCTCACAAGGTGAAGGGATGTCTGCACCACCTGTGGAGTCCCTAGAGAAAGCCCTAGGTCCCCGACTCCTTTCGACGGAATGCCTCACATGCCTCTGACACCTCGAGAGGCACGCAGAGCTCACTGCTTCAAAATTTGACGGAGCCTGACTCCTCTTGAACATTGACAGGAATCCCAGTATCCCTGTGGCTACTGGAAAGGGACCCTGGGTCTCCCGACTCACCTCGAGAAGCGTCCCTTTTGCCCTGCCAAGCCTCGAAGAGACTCCTGAGGTGTCCCTCGTAACTCGACAGGAGTCCTGACTTCGTTGAACAAACACGAGGGTTGAAGGGCCATCCCCGCCGTAAGTCGAGAATGTACCCCAGGTCCCCGCCGCAACTCGAGAAAACCATGAGACTTCCCCCTCCAAGCGAGATGAGGCCCGATTCCCCTGCACTGCATGCAGAGCAATTCCGTGAGCCCCCTGAAACATGTCAGGAGCCTCGACTTGCTTGATGGATGTCGAGACAGTCCGCAAAAACACTGTCACAAGTAGAGAGGGACCCTGAGGTCACACCAGCATCGCGAAGGAGCTCCATGGGCCCCAAATCAACTCGAGATGAGGCCCGCTTCCCCTGCATTGACTCCAGAGCCATCCCCCGTTTCCCCATCAAACACGACCTGAGGCTTGACTCCCTTTAGGCAACTCCAGAGGTTCCCCGAGAACAACGGGCCAAGTCTAGAGGAGTACCAAGTTCAGCAGAGCAACTCGAGGACTGCTCCGTGTACCCCAAATTGCTCGAGATGAGAGCTGATTCCCTGGCTTAGACTCAAGACGTAGGCCACCTTTCCACAAGCCCCTCAAGAGGAGGCTTCTCTCAGCAATAGGTATGAGGGAGGGGACCTGAGATTGCTGCCTCAATGGGCATATACACCGAGAAGCCCTGACTCGAAAGGAGGCCGGGTTTCCTTGCAGTGGCTTGAATACAGTCTAGTCTTTCATCTCACAAGGTGAAGGGATGTCTGCACCACCTGTGGAGTCCCTAGAGAAAGCCCTAGGTCCCCGACTCCTTTCGACGGAATGCCTCACATGCCTCTGACACCTCGAGAGGCACGCAGAGCTCACTGCTTCAAAATTTGACGGAGCCTGACTCCTCTTGAACATTGACAGGAATCCCAGTATCCCTGTGGCTACTGGAAAGGGACCCTGGGTCTCCCGACTCACCTCGAGAAGCGTCCCTTTTGCCCTGCCAAGCCTCGAAGAGACTCCTGAGGTGTCCCTCGTAACTCGACAGGAGTCCTGACTTCGTTGAACAAACACACGAGGGTTGAAGGGCCATCCCCGCCGTAAGTCGAGAATGTACCCCAGGTCCCCGCCGCAACTCGAGAAAAACCATGAGACTTCCCCCCAAGCGAGATGAGGCCCGATTCCCCTGCACTGCATGCAGAGCAATTCCGTGAGCCCCCTGAAACATGTCAGGAGCCTCGACTTGCTTGATGGATGTCGAGACAGTCCGCAAAAACACTGTCACAAGTAGAGAGGGACCCTGAGGTCACACCAGCATCGCGAAGGAGCTCCATGGGCCCCAAATCAACTCGAGATGAGGCCCGCTTCCCCTGCATTGACTCCAGAGCCATCCCCCGTTCCCCATCAAACACGACCTGAGGCTTGACTCCCTTTAGGCAACTCCAGAGGTTCCCCGAGAACAACGGGCCAAGTCTAGAGGAGTACCAAGTTCAGCAGAGCAACTCGAGGACTGCTCCGTGTACCCCAAATTGCCTCGAGATGAGAGCTGATTCCCTGGCTTAGACTCAAGACGTAGGCCACCTTTCCACAAGCCCCTCAAGAGGAGGCTTCTCTCAGCAATAGGTATGAGGGAGGGACCCTGAGATTGCTGCCTCAATGGGCATATACACCGAGAAGCCCTGACTCGAAAGGAGGGCCGGGTTTCCTTGCAGTGGCTTGAATACAGTCTAGTCTTTCATCTCACAAGGTGAAGGGATGTCTGCACCACCTGTGGAGTCCCTAGAGAAAGCCCTAGGTCCCCGACTCCTTTCGACGGAATGCCTCACATGCCTCTGACACCTCGAGAGGCACGCAGAGCTCACTGCTTCAAAATTTGACGGAGCCTGACTCCTCTTGAACATTGACAGGAATCCCAGTATCCCTGTGGCTACTGGAAAGGGACCCTGGGTCTCCCGACTCACCTCGAGAAGCGTCCCTTTTGCCCTGCCAAGCCTCGAAGAGACTCCTGAGGTGTCCCTCGTAACTCGACAGGAGTCCTGACTTCGTTGAACAAACACGAGGGTTGAAGGGCCATCCCCGCCGTAAGTCGAGAATGTACCCCAGGTCCCCGCCGCAACTCGAGAAAAACCATGAGACTTCCCCCTCCAAGCGAGATGATGCCCGATTCCCCTGCACTGCATGCAGACAAATTCCGTGAGCCCCCTGAAACATGTCAGGAGCCTCGACTTGCTTGATGGATGTCGAGACAGTCCGCAAAAACACTGTCACAAGTAGAGAGGGACCCTGAGGTCACACCAGCATCGCGAAGGAGCTCCATGGGCCCCAAATCAACTCGAGATGAGGCCCGCTTCCCCTGCATTGACTCCAGAGCCATCCCCCGTTCCCCATCAAACACGACCTGAGGCTTGACTCCCTTTAGGCAACTCCAGAGGTTCCCCGAGAACAACGGGCCAAGTCTAGAGGAGTACCAAGTTCAGCAGAGCAACTCGAGGACTGCTCCGTGTACCCCAAATTGCCTCGAGATGAGAGCTGATTCCCTGGCTTAGACTCAAGACGTAGGCCACCTTTCCACAAGCCCCTCAAGAGGAGGCTTCTCTCAGCAATAGGTATGAGGGAGGGACCCTGAGATTGCTGCCTCAATGGGCATATACACCGAGAAGCCCTGACTCGAAAGGAGGCCGGGTTTCCTTGCAGTGGCTTGAATACAGTCTAGTCTTTCATCTCACAAGGTGAAGGGATGTCTGCACCACCTGTGGAGTCCCTAGAGAAAGCCCTAGGTCCCCGACTCCTTTCGACGGAATGCCTCACATGCCTCTGACACCTCGAGAGGCACGCAGAGCTCACTGCTTCAAAATTTGACGGAGCCTGACTCCTCTTGAACATTGACAGGAATCCCAGTATCCCTGTGGCTACTGGAAAGGGACCCTGGGTCTCCCGACTCACCTCGAGAAGCGTCCCTTTTGCCCTGCCAAGCCTCGAAGAGACTCCTGAGGTGTCCCTCGTAACTCGACAGGAGTCCTGACTTCGTTGAACAAACACGAGGGTTGAAGGGCCATCCCCGCCGTAAGTCGAGAATGTACCCCAGGTCCCCGCCGCAACTCGAGAAAAACCATGAGACTTCCCCCTCCAAGCGAGATGAGGCCCGATTCCCCTGCACTGCATGCAGAGCAATTCCGTGAGCCCCCTGAAACATGTCAGGAGCCTCGACTTGCTTGATGGATGTCGAGACAGTCCGCAAAAACACTGTCACAAGTAGAGAGGGACCCTGAGGTCACACCAGCATCGCGAAGGAGCTCCATGGGCCCCAAATCAACTCGAGATGAGGCCCGCTTCCCCTGCATTGACTCCAGAGCCATCCCCCGTTCCCCATCAAACACGACCTGAGGCTTGACTCCCTTTAGGCAACTCCAGAGGTTCCCCGAGAACAACGGGCCAAGTCTAGAGGAGTACCAAGTTCAGCAGAGCAACTCGAGGACTGCTCCGTGTACCCCAAATTGCCTCGAGATGAGAGCTGATTCCCTGGCTTAGACTCAAGACGTAGGCCACCTTTCCACAAGCCCCTCAAGAGGAGGCTTCTCTCAGCAATAGGTATGAGGGAGGGACCCTGAGATTGCTGCCTCAATGGGCATATACACCGAGAAGCCCTGACTCGAAAGGAGGCCGGGTTTCCTTGCAGTGGCTTGAATACAGTCTAGTCTTTCATCTCACAAGGTGAAGGGATGTCTGCACCACCTGTGGAGTCCCTAGAGAAAGCCCTAGGTCCCCGACTCCTTTCGACGGAATGCCTCACATGCCTCTGACACCTCGAGAGGCACGCAGAGCTCACTGCTTCAAAATTTGACGGAGCCTGACTCCTCTTGAACATTGACAGGAATCCCAGTATCCCTGTGGCTACTGGAAAGGGACCCTGGGTCTCCCGACTCACCTCGAGAAGCGTCCCTTTTGCCCTGCCAAGCCTCGAAGAGACTCCTGAGGTGTCCCTCGTAACTCGACAGGAGTCCTGACTTCGTTGAACAAACACGAGGGTTGAAGGGCCATCCCCGCCGTAAGTCGAGAATGTACCCCAGGTCCCCGCCGCAACTCGAGAAAAACCATGAGACTTCCCCCTCCAAGCGAGATGAGGCCCGATTCCCCTGCACTGCATGCAGAGCAATTCCGTGAGCCCCCTGAAACATGTCAGGAGCCTCGACTTGCTTGATGGATGTCGAGACAGTCCGCAAAAACACTGTCACAAGTAGAGAGGGACCCTGAGGTCACACCAGCATCGCGAAGGAGCTCCATGGGCCCCAAATCAACTCGAGATGAGGCCCGCTTCCCCTGCATTGACTCCAGAGCCATCCCCCGTTCCCCATCAAACACGACCTGAGGCTTGACTCCCTTTAGGCAACTCCAGAGGTTCCCCGAGAACCGAGAAACAACGGGCCAAGTCTAGAGGAGTACCAAGTTCAGCAGAGCAACTCGAGGACTGCTCCGTGTACCCCAAATTGCCTCGAGATGAGAGCTGATTCCCTGGCTTAGACTCAAGACGTAGGCCACCTTTCCACAAGCCCCTCAAGAGGAGGCTTCTCTCAGCAATAGGTATGAGGGAGGGACCCTGAGATTGCTGCCTCAATGGGCATATACACCGAGAAGCCCTGACTCGAAAGGAGGCCGGGTTTCCTTGCAGTGGCTTGAATACAGTCTAGTCTTTCATCTCACAAGGTGAAGGGATGTCTGCACCACCTGTGGAGTCCCTAGAGAAAGCCCTAGGTCCCCGACTCCTTTCGACGGAATGCCTCACATGCCTCTGACACCTCGAGAGGCACGCAGAGCTCACTGCTTCAAAATTTGACGGAGCCTGACTCCTCTTGAACATTGACAGGAATCCCAGTATCCCTGTGGCTACTGGAAAGGGACCCTGGGTCCCGACTCACCTCGAGAAGCGTCCCTTTTGCCCTGCCAAGCCTCGAAGAGACTCCTGAGGTGTCCCTCGTAACTCGACAGGAGTCCTGACTTCGTTGAACAAACACGAGGGTTGAAGGGCCATCCCCGCCGTCGAGAATGTACCCCAGGTCCCCGCCGCAACTCGAGAAAAACCATGAGACTTCCCCCTCCAAGCGAGATGAGGCCCGATTCCCCTGCACTGCATGCAGAGCAATTCCGTGAGCCCCCTGAAACATGTCAGGAGCCTCGACTTGCTTGATGGATGTCGAGACAGTCCGCAAAAACACTGTCACAAGTAGAGAGGGACCCTGAGGTCACACCAGCATCGCGAAGGAGCTCCATGGGCCCCAAATCAACTCGAGATGAGGCCCGCTTCCCCTGCATTGACTCCAGAGCCATCCCCCGTTCCCCATCAAACACGACCTGAGGCTTGACTCCCTTTAGGCAACTCCAGAGGTTCCCCGAGAACAACGGGCCAGTCTAGAGGAATACCAAGTTCAGCAGAGCAACTCGAGGACTGCTCCGTGTACCCCAAATTGCCTCGAGATGAGAGCTGATTCCCTGGCTTAGACTCAAGACGTAGGCCACCTTTCCACAAGCCCCTCAAGAGGAGGCTTCTCTCAGCAATAGGTATGAGGGAGGGACCCTGAGATTGCTGCCTCAATGGGCATATACACCGAGAAGCCCTGACTCGAAAGGAGGCCGGGTTTCCTTGCAGTGGCTTGAATACAGTCTAGTCTTTCATCTCACAAGGTGAAGGGATGTCTGCACCACCTGTGGAGTCCCTAGAGAAAGCCCTAGGTCCCCGACTCCTTTCGACGGAATGCCTCACATGCCTCTGACACCTCGAGAGGCACGCAGAGCTCACTGCTTCAAAATTTGACGGAGCCTGACTCCTCTTGAACATTGACAGGAATCCCAGTATCCCTGTGGCTACTGGAAAGGGACCCTGGGTCTCCCGACTCACCTCGAGAAGCGTCCCTTTTGCCCTGCAAAGCCTCGAAGAGACTCCTGAGGTGTCCCTCGTAACTCGACAGGAGTCCTGACTTCGTTGAACAAACACGAGGGTTGAAGGGCCATCCCCGCCGTAAGTCGAGAATGTACCCCAGGTCCCCGCCGCAACTCGAGAAAAACCATGAGACTTCCCCCTCCAAGCGAGATGAGGCCCGATTCCCCTGCACTGCATGCAGAGCAATTCCGTGAGCCCCCTGAAACATGTCAGGAGCCTCGACTTGCTTGATGGATGTCGAGACAGTCCGCAAAAACACTGTCACAAGTAGAGAGGGACCCTGAGGTCACACCAGCATCGCGAAGGAGCTCCATGGGCCCCAAATCAACTCAACTCGAGATGAGGCCCGCTTCCCCTGCATTGACTCCAGAGCCATCCCCCGTTCCCCATCAAACACGACCTGAGGCTTGACTCCCTTTAGGCAACTCCAGAGGTTCCCCGAGAACAACGGGCCAAGTCTAGAGGAGTACCCAAGTTCAGCAGAGCAACTCGAGGACTGCTCCGTGTACCCCAAATTGCCTCGAGATGAGAGCTGATTCCCTGGCTTAGACTCAAGACGTAGGCCACCTTTCCACAAGCCCCTCAAGAGGAGGCTTCTCTCAGCAATAGGTATGAGGGAGGGACCCTGAGATTGCTGCCTCAATGGGCATATACACCGAGAAGCCCTGACTCGAAAGGAGGCCGGGTTCCTTGCAGTGGCTTGAATACAGTCTAGTCTTTCATCTCACAAGGTGAAGGGATGTCTGCACCACCTGTGGAGTCCCTAGAGAAAGCCCTAGGTCCCCGACTCCTTTCGACGGAATGCCTCACATGCCTCTGACACCTCGAGAGGCACGCAGAGCTCACTGCTTCAAAATTTGACGGAGCCTGACTCCTCTTGAACATTGACAGGAATCCCAGTATCCCTGTGGCTACTGGAAAGGGACCCTGGGTCTCCCGACTCACCTCGAGAAGCGTCCCTTTTGCCCTGCCAAGCCTCGAAGAGACTCCTGAGGTGTCCCTCGTAACTCGACAGGAGTCCTGACTTCGTTGAACAAACACGAGGGTTGAAGGGCCATCCCCGCCGTAAGTCGAGAATGTACCCCAGGTCCCCGCCGCAACTCGAGAAAAACCATGAGACTTCCCCCTCCAAGCGAGATGAGGCCCGATTCCCCTGCACTGCATGCAGAGCAATTCCGTGAGCCCCCTGAAACATGTCAGGAGCCTCGACTTGCTTGATGGATGTCGAGACACAGTCCGCAAAAACACTGTCACAAGTAGAGAGGGACCCTGAGGTCACACCAGCATCGCGAAGGAGCTCCATGGGCCCAAATCAACTCGAGATGAGGCCCGCTTCCCCTGCATTGAATCCAGAGCCATCCCCCATTTCCCATCAAACACGACCTGAGGCTTGACTCCCTTTAGGCAACTCCAGAGGTTCCCCGAGAACAACGGGCCAAGTCTAGAGGAGTACCAAGTTCAGCAGAGCAACTCGAGACTGCTCCGTGTACCCCAAATTGCCTCGAGATGAGAGCTGATTCCCTGGCTTAGACTCAAGACGTAGGCCACCTTTCCACAAGCCCCTCAAGAGGAGGCTTCTCTCAGCAATAGGTATGAGGGAGGGACCCTGAGATTGCTGCCTCAATGGGCATATACACCGAGAAGCCCTGACTCGAAAGGAGGCCGGGTTTCCTTGCAGTGGCTTGAATACAGTCTAGTCTTTCATCTCACAAGGTGAAGGGATGTCTGCACCACCTGTGGAGTCCCTAGAGAAAGCCCTAGGTCCCCGACTCCTTTCGACGGAATGCCTCACATGCCTCTGACACCTCGAGAGGCACGCAGAGCTCACTGCTTCAAAATTTGACGGAGCCTGACTCCTCTTGAACATTGACAGGAATCCCAGTATCCCTGTGGCTGGCTACTGGAAAGGGACCCTGGGTCTCCCGACTCACCTCGAGAAGCGTCCCTTTTGCCCTGCCAAGCCTCGAAGAGACTCCTCCTGAGGTCCCCCTCGTAACTCGACAGGAGTCCTGACTTCGTTGAACAAACACAAGGGTTGAAGGGCCATCCCCGCCGTAAGTCGAGAATGTACCCCAGGTCCCCGCCGCAACTCGAGAAAAACCATGAGACTTCCCCCTCCAAGCGAGATGAGGCCCGATTCCCCTGCACTGCATGCAGAGCAATTCCGTGAGCCCCCTGAAACATGTCAGGAGCCTCGACTTGCTTGATGGATGTCGAGACAGTCCGCAAAAACACTGTCACAAGTAGAGAGGGACCCTGAGGTCACACCAGCATCGCGAAGGAGCTCCATGGGCCCCAAATCAACTCGAGATGAGGCCCGCTTCCCCTGCATTGACTCCAGAGCCATCCCCCGTTCCCCATCAAACACGACCTGAGGCTTGACTCCCTTTAGGCAACTCCAGAGGTTCCCCGAGAACAACGGGCCAAGTCTAGAGGAGTACCAAGTTCAGCAGAGCAACTCGAGGACTGCTCCGTGTACCCCCCCAAATTGCCTCGAGATGAGAGCTGATTCCCTGGCTTAGACTCAAGACGTAGGCCAACTTTCCACAAAGCCCCTCAAGAGGAGGCTTCTCTCAGCAATAGGTATGAGGGAGGGACCCTGAGATTGCTGCCTCAATGGGCATATACACCGAGAAGCCCTGACTCGAAAGGAGGCCGGGTTTCCTTGCAGTGGCTTGAATACAGTCTAGTCTTTCATCTCACAAGGTGAAGGGATGTCTGCACCACCTGTGGAGTCCCTAGAGAAAGCCCTAGGTCCCCGACTCCTTTCGACGGAATGCCTCACATGCCTCTGACACCTCGAGAGGCACGCAGAGCTCACTGCTTCAAAATTTGACGGAGCCTGACTCCTCTTGAACATTGACAGGAATCCCAGTATCCCTGTGGCTACTGGAAAGGGACCCTGGGTCTCCCGACTCACCTCGAGAAGCGTCCCTTTTGCCCTGCCAAGCCTCGAAGAGACTCCTGAGGTGTCCCTCGTAACTCGACAGGAGTCCTGACTTCGTTGAACAAACACGAGGGTTGAAGGGCCATCCCCGCCGTAAGTCGAGAATGTACCCCAGGTCCCCGCCGCAACTCGAGAAAAAAAAACCATGAGACTTCCCCCTCCAAGCGAGATGAGGCCCGATTCCCCTGCACTGCATGCAGAGCAATTCCGTGAGCCCCCTGAAACATGTCAGGAGCCTCGACTTGCTTGATGGATGTCGAGACAGTCCGCAAAAACACTGTCACAAGTAGAGAGGGACCCTGAGGTCACACCAGCATCGCGAAGGAGCTCCATGGGCCCCAAATCAACTCGAGATGAGGCCCGCTTCCCCTGCATTGACTCCAGAGCCATCCCCCGTTCCCCATCAAACACGACCTGAGGCTTGACTCCCTTTAGGCAACTCCAGAGGTTCCCCGAGAACAACGGGCCAAGTCTAGAGGAGTACCAAGTTCAGCAGAGCAACTCGAGGACTGCTCCGTGTACCCCCAATTGCCTCGAGATGAGAGCTGCTGATTCCCTGGCTTAGACTCAAGACGTAGGCCACCTTTCCACAAGCCCCTCAAGAGGAGGCTTCTCTCAGCAATAGGTATGAGGGAGGGACCCTGAGATTGCTGCCTCAATGGGCATATACACCGAAGCCCTGACTCGAAAGGAGGCCGGGTTTCCTTGCAGTGGCTTGAATACAGTCTAGTCTTTCATCTCACAAGGTGAAGGGATGTCTGCACCACCTGTGGAGTCCCTAGAGAAAGCCCTAGGTCCCCGACTCCTTTCGACGGAATGCCTCACATGCCTCTGACACCTCGAGAGGCACGCAGAGCTCACTGCTTCAAAATTTGACGGAGCCTGACTCCTCTTGAACATTGACAGGAATCCCAGTATCCCTGTGGCTACTGGAAAGGGACCCTGGGTCTCCCGACTCACCTCGAGAAGCGTCCCTTTTGCCCTGCCAAGCCTCGAAGAGACTCCTGAGGTGTCCCTCGTAACTCGACAGGAGTCCTGACTTCGTTGAACAAACACGAGGGTTGAAGGGCCATCCCCGCCGTAAGTCGAGAATGTACCCCAGGTCCCCGCCGCAACTCGAGAAAAACCATGAGACTTCCCCCTCCAAGCGAGATGAGGCCCGATTCCCCTGCACTGCATGCAGAGCAATTCCGTGAGCCCCCTGAAACATGTCAGGAGCCTCGACTTGCTTGATGGATGTCGAGACAGTCCGCAAAAAAACACTGTCACAAGTAGAGAGGGACCCTGAGGTCACACCAGCATCGCGAAGGAGCTCCATGGGCCCCAAATCAACTCGAGATGAGGCCCGCTTCCCCTGCATTGACTCCAGAGCATCCCCCATTCCCCATCAAACACGACCTGAGGCTTGACTCCCTTTAGGCAACTCCAGAGGTTCCCCGAGAACAACGGGCCAAGTCTAGAGGAATACCAAGTTCAGCAGAGCAACTCGAGGACTGCTCCGTGTACCCCAAATTGCCTCGAGATGAGAGCTGATTCCCTGGCTTAGACTCAAGACGTAGGCCACCTTTCCACAAGCCCCTCAAGAGGAGGCTTCTCTCAGCAATATGGTATGAGGGAGGGACCCTGAGATTGCTGCCTCAATGGGCATATACACCGAGAAGCCCTGACTCGAAAGGAGGCCGGGTTTCCTTGCAGTGGCTTGAATACAGTCTAGTCTTTCATCTCACAAGGTGAAGGGATGTCTGCACCACCTGTGGAGTCCCTAGAGAAAGCCCTAGGTCCCCGACTCCTTTCGACGGAATGCCTCACATGCCTCTGACACCTCGAGAGGCACGCAGAGCTCACTGCTTCAAAATTTGACGGAGCCTGACTCCTCTTGAACATTGACAGGAATCCCAGTATCCCTGTGGCTACTGGAAAGTGGACCTGGGTCTCCCGACTCACCTCGAGAAGCGTCCCTTTTGCCCTGCCAAGCCTCGAAGAGACTCCTGAGGTGTCCCTCGTAACTCGACAGGAGTCCTGACTTCGTTGAACAAACACGAGGGTTGAAGGGGCATCCCCGCCGTAAGTCGAGAATGTACCCCAGGTCCCCGCCGCAACTCGAGAAAAACCATGAGACTTCCCCCTCCAAGCGAGATGAGGCCCGATTCCCCTGCACTGCATGCAGAGCAATTCCGTGAGCCCCCTGAAACATGTCAGGAGCCTCGACTTGCTTGATGGATGTCGAGACAGTCCGCAAAAACACTGTCACAAGTAGAGAGGGACCCTGAGGTCACACCAGCATCGCGAAGGAGCTCCATGGGCCCCAAATCAACTCGAGATGAGGCCCGCTTCCCCTGCATTGACTCCAGAGCCATCCCCCGTTCCCCATCAAACACGACCTGAGGCTTGACTCCCTTTAGGCAACTCCAGAGGTTCCCCGAGAACAACGGGCCAAGTCTAGAGGAATACCAAGTTCAGCAGAGCAACTCGAGGACTGCTCCGTGTACCCCAAATTGCCTCGAGATGAGAGCTGATTCCCTGGCTTAGACTCAAGACGTAGGCCACCTTTCCACAAGCCCCTCAAGAGGAGGCTTCTCTCAGCAATAGGTATGAGGGAGGGACCCTGAGATTGCTGCCTCAATGGGCATATACACCGAGAAGCCCTGACTCGAAAGGAGGCCGGGTTTCCTTGCAGTGGCTTGAATACAGTCTAGTCTTTCATCTCACAAGGTGAAGGGATGTCTGCACCACCTGTGGAGTCCCTAGAGAAAGCCCTAGGTCCCCGACTCCTTTCGACGGAATGCCTCACATGCCTCTGACACCTCGAGAGGCACGCAGAGCTCACTGCTTCAAAATTTGACGGAGCCTGACTCCTCTTGAACATTGACAGGAATCCCAGTATCCCTGTGGCTACTGGAAAGGGACCCTGGGTCTCCCGACTCACCTCGAGAAGCGTCCCTTTTGCCCTGCCAAGCCTCGAAGAGACTCCTGAGGTGTCCCTCGTAACTCGACAGGAGTCCTGACTTCGTTGAACAAACACGAGGGTTGAAGGGCCATCCCCCGCCGTAAGTCGAGAATGTACCCCAGGTCCCCGCCGCAACTCGAGAAAAACCATGAGACTTCCCCCTCCAAGCGAGATGAGGCCCGATTCCCCTGCACTGCATGCAGAGCAATTCCGTGAGCCCCCTGATACATGTCAGGAGCCTCGACTTGCTTGATGGATGTCGAGACAGTCCGCAAAAACACTGTCACAAGTAGAGAGGGACCCTGAGGTCACACCAGCATCGCGAAGGAGCTCCATGGGCCCCAAATCAACTCGAGATGAGGCCCGCTTCCCCTGCATGCATTGACTCCAGAGCCATCCCCCGTTCCCCATCAAACACGACCTGAGGCTTGACTCCCTTTAGGCAACTCCAGAGGTTCCCCGAGAACAACGGGCCAAGTCTAGAGGAGTACCAAGTTCAGCAGAGCAACTCGAGGACTGCTGCTCCGTGTACCCCAAATTGCCTCGAGATGAGAGCTGATTCCCTGGCTTAGACTCAAGACGTAGGCCACCTTTCCACAAGCCCCTCAAGAGGAGGCTTCTCTCAGCAATAGGTATGAGGGAGGGACCCTGAGATTGCTGCCTCAATGGGCATATACACCGAGAAGCCCTGACTCGAAAGGGGCCGGGTTCCTTGCAGTGGCTTGAATACAGTCTAGTCTTTCATCTCACAAGGTGAAGGGATGTCTGCACCACCTGTGGAGTCCCTAGAGAAAGCCCTAGGTCCCCGACTCCTTTTCGACGGAATGCCTCACATGCCTCTGACACCTCGAGAGGCACGCAGAGCTCACTGCTTCAAAATTTGACGGAGCCTGACTCCTCTTGAACATTGACAGGAATCCCAGTATCCCTGTGGCTACTGGAAAGGGACCCTGGGTCTCCCGACTCACCTCGAGAAGCGTCCCTTTTGCCCTGCCAAGCCTCGAAGAGACTCCTGAGGTGTCCCTCGTAACTCGACAGGAGTCCTGACTTCGTTGAACAAACACGAGGGTTGAAGGGCCATCCCCGCCGTAAGTCGAGAATGTACCCCAGGTCCCCCCGCAACTCGAGAAAAACCATGAGACTTCCCCCTCCAAGCGAGATGAGGCCCGATTCCCCTGCACTGCATGCAGAGCAATTCCGTGAGCCCCCTGAAACATGTCAGGAGCCTCGACTTGCTTGATGGATGTCGAGACAGTCCGCAAAAACACTGTCACAAGTAGAGAGGGACCCTGAGGTCACACCAGCATCGCGAAGGAGCTCCATGGGCCCCAAATCAACTCGAGATGAGGCCCGCTTCCCCTGCATTGACTCCAGAGCCATCCCCCGTTCCCCATCAAACACGACCTGAGGCTTGACTCCCTTTAGGCAACTCCAGAGGTTCCCCGAGAACAACGGGCCAAGTCTAGAGGAGTACCAAGTTCAGCAGAGCAACTCGAGGACTGCTCCGTGTACCCCAAATTGCCTCGAGATGAGAGCTGATTCCCTGGCTTAGACTCAAGACGTAGGCCACCTTTCCACAAGCCCCTCAAGAGGAGGCTTCTCTCAGCAATATGTATGAGGAGGGACCCTGAGATTGCTGCCTCAATGGGCATATACACCGAGAAGCCCTGACTCGAAAGGAGGCCGGTTTTCTTGCAGTGGCTTGAATACAGTCTAGTCTTTCATCTCACAAGGTGAAGGGATGTCTGCACCACCTGTGGAGTCCCTAGAGAAAGCCCTAGGTCCCCGACTCCTTTCGACGGAATGCCTCACATGCCTCTGACACCTCGAGAGGCACGCAGAGCTCACTGCTTCAAAATTTGACGGAGCCTGACTCCTCTTGAACATTGACAGGAATCCCAGTATCCCTGTGGCTACTGGAAAGGGACCCTGGGTCTCCCGACTCACCTCGAGAAGCGTCCCTTTTGCCCTGCCAAGCCTCGAAGAGACTCCTGAGGTGTCCCTCGTAACTCGACAGGAGTCCTGACTTCGTTGAACAAACACAAGGGTTGAAGGGCCATCCCCGCCGTAAGTCGAGAATGTACCCCAGGTCCCCGCCGCAACTCGAGAAAAACCATGAGACTTCCCCCTCCAAGCGAGATGAGGCCCGATTCCCCTGCACTGCATGCAGAGCAATTCCGTGAGCCCCCTGAAACATGTCAGGAGCCTCGACTTGCTTGATGGATGTCGAGACAGTCCGCAAAAACACTGTCACAAGTAGAGAGGGACCCTGAGGTCACACCAGCATCGCGAAGGAGCTCCATGGGCCCAAATCAACTCGAGATGAGGCCCGCTTCCCCTGCATTGACTCCAGAGCCATCCCCCGTTCCCATCAAACACGACCTGAGGCTTGACTCCCTTTAGGCAACTCCAGAGGTTCCCCGAGAACAACGGGCCAAGTCTAGAGGAGTACCAAGTTCAGCAGAGCAACTCGAGGACTGCTCCGTGTACCCCAAATTGCCTCGAGATGAGAGCTGATTCCCTGGCTTAGACTCAAGACGTAGGCCAACTTTCCACAAGCCCCTCAAGAGGAGGCTTCTCTCAGCAATAGGTATGAGGGAGGGACCCTGAGATTGCTGTCAATGGGCATATACACCGAGAAGCCCTGACTCGAAAGGAGGCCGGGTTTCCTTGCAGTGGCTTGAATACAGTCTAGTCTTTCATCTCACAAGGTGAAGGGATGTCTGCACCACCTGTGGAGTCCCTAGAGAAAGCCCTAGGTCCCCGACTCCTTTCGACGGAATGCCTCACATGCCTCTGACACCTCGAGAGGCACGCAGAGCTCACTGCTTCAAAATTTGACGGAGCCTGACTCCTCTTGAACATTGACAGGAATCCCAGTATCCCTGTGGCTACTGGAAAGGGACCCTGGGTCTCCCGACTCACCTCGAGAAGCGTCCCTTTTGCCCTGCCAAGCCTCGAAGAGACTCCTGAGGTGTCCCTCGTAACTCGACAGGAGTCCTGACTTCGTTGAACAAACACGAGGGTTGAAGGGCCATCCCCGCCGTAAGTCGAGAATGTACCCCAGGTCCCCGCCGCAACTCGAGAAAAACCATGAGACTTCCCCTCCAAGCGAGAGAGGCCCGATTCCCCTGCACTGCATGCAGAGCAATTCCGTGAGCCCCCTGAAACATGTCAGGAGCCTCGACTTGCTTGATGGATGTCGAGACAGTCCGCAAAAACACTGTCACAAGTAGAGAGGGACCCTGAGGTCACACCAGCATCGCGAAGGAGCTCCATGGGCCCCAAATCAACTCGAGATGAGGCCCGCTTCCCCTGCATTGACTCCAGAGCCATCCCCCGTTCCCCATCAAACACGACCTGAGGCTTGACTCCCTTTAGGCAACTCCAGAGTTTCCCCGAGAACAACTGGCCAAGTCTAGAAGATACCAAGTTCAGCAGAGCAACTCGAGGACTGCTCCGTGTACCCCAAATTGCCTCGAGATGAGAGCTGATTCCCTGGCTTAGACTCAAGACGTAGGCCACCTTTCCACAAGCCCCTCAAGAGGAGGCTTCTCTCAGCAATAGGTATGAGGGAGGGACCCTGAGATTGCTGCCTCAATGGGCATATATACAGAGAAGCCCTGACTAAAAAGAGGCCGGGTTTCCTTGCAGTGGCTTGAATACAGTCTAGTCTTTCATCTCACAAGGTGAAGGGATGTCTGCACCACCTGTGGAGTCCCTAGAGAAAGCCCTAGGTCCCCGACTCCTTTCGACGGAATGCCTCACATGCCTCTGACACCTCGAGAGGCACGCAGAGCTCACTGCTTCAAAATTTGACGGAGCCTGACTCCTCTTGAACATTGACAGGAATCCCAGTATCCCTGTGGCTACTGGAAAGGGACCCTGGGTCTCCCGACTCACCTCGAGAAGCGTCCCTTTTGCCCTGCCAAGCCTCGAAGAGACTCCTGAGGTGTCCCTCGTAACTCGACAGGAGTCCTGACTTCGTTGAACAAACACGAGGGTTGAAGGGCCATCCCCGCCGTAAGTCGAGAATGTACCCCAGGTCCCCGCCGCAACTCGAGAAAAACCATGAGACTTCCCCCTCCAAGCGAGATGAGGCCCGATTCCCCTGC